>DWPV01003770.1:0-14641 GCA_018251915.1 Urbanus proteus proteus
ACCATACCGGTCGGACGCGCAGTGGGTACCGGGTTCGATTCCCGGCAAAAAGATATCTGAATGATGAGTTTAGATTTCTGTTCTGGGTCTGGGTGTTTGTGTGTTTGTCTTTGCGTGTCCGCAGCACCCACGAGAAAATCCTACTGTGGAACTATGAGTGTAAAAAGCGTCTTTAAAGAGTCTTTATTTTCAAAATTTCATCCGAAACAAGGGGAAGTCGGTAAGATAAAGAGTAAGATGTGGAATAAAATTTGAAAAGCTATTCAAAAAGGTGGAAAACCAGCTCTTCCTTAAGCCCAGTAATGTTAGCTCCTTTTGTGCCAAATATCCATATATCCAAATATCCATATTGTATGACAATAACCACTTTTTTTAAATACGCCGTCTATAGGATATCGCTATAAGTATTAGGATTATTATAAGAAACTAATAGTTCTAAGAAATCGTTTTTGCTTCCATAAAAACATTGGTATTTATACGCAAATTACACAGCAACATTTCATACATTGCATAGTTATTATATCACAATATTCACAATACAATAATAAGTGTAGCATTCCCACGGCGTTGAACAAGGATGTGGGCGGAAGGCGGCTGCCTTGGCGAAAACCATGCCATTGAAACTTTTTTACGCTTTTATGAACATGCAATGCGTTTTAGATATAGGTACCTACTATGCGATCGGAACGAATTCCTATTCTTTGCTTTTTCTAAGCTTTGGTCCGCATTTTCTGCTCTACACGCTTTTAGAAGTTTAACACAAAAGTACTTCGCATTTGAGTAAAATAAGCTTATTAAATATTTTCAAAAAGGAAGACTAATGTTAAATCGCGTTATATAGGTAATTTCTCAAAAAAATATGCGGTTATGTTTTGATTTACCTCATTGAATTAATAATTTTCTTGAAATAAGTACATACCGATGAGAGTTAAATTTTGTATTTTAATTTAAGTTTATTTTAAGTTATATCAATATTTGGCAATTTTTCAAGTAAATTAGAAACAACTAAAACAATTTTGATAAAGCTGTGACACACGCACAAAATAATAAAAGTATTTTGTTATATTCACTAAGCTTTTACCTTATAAATAATAGCTATAGCCCAAAAGTCTCAATTAGAATTCGATCCAAATCCGATTCAATTAATACCGATCCTACTAACAATACTATTGATAGGTCTTAATGAAGCGATCTTATAAATTGTTCTTTATTACCTACATAATTGTGTAGAATGTAGATCGAACAAGTATTTAAATAGCTAGATTTTAAATGTTATAACAAAGTTGATCAACAAGGCTGAGTTCTTGTTTCTTTGTAGGTACTTATTTGTTATTTGAATTGCATATAAATGACATAATTATAGAACGCTTGAGTTAATAATTGTAGCGATTAAATTAATATGTTGTTATTTATCCTTTTACTTTTAATGTGTGGTGCTAATACAAATATAAGTTACCTTCAGCTTACTTTAATACCTAGGTAGTTATTCAGAGTAGAGAGATACCTATATACCTATGTATAATAGTTTTTTATAGAACTCTTTTTAAACATCGCCATCTTCCACCATCCATACATCATCATAGCATGATAGGTTATGTAAATGAGACACAACGTAGCTTTTTAGAGAAGTGGCAAAATAATTTCTATAACTCGTATTTTTTAAAAGAAGTTTGTAGTACAGTTATTATAGATGTACTCTAATGGAATATGTAGAGCTAGTAAGTATTACTTCAGACCCAGTGAAACATTCTTGTAGCAGTTTGATTTACACAGCGCAGCCTAACTTCATTTTAAATCTATAATGCAACTGCTAAGCACGGATCACATACCTTTCAAAAATCTACGTCAGTACCCGGGATAAATCCCGACCCAACTTGATAGCAAAAATTGGAATATTTATTAAACTATCATGACATTAATTAGACTATCACTGTTCTATTATTTGCTGTTCAACTTTTGAAAAAAGGGCACCTGTAATCAATGTGGAACATGTCTTTGGCAAATCTAAAGATATAGTATTTTTAATACTAAAAGTTCATACTTCGGAGGCACCGCCGCACTATTACTAACTATTTCTGCCTAATAACAAGAATATTAAGTTACCTAAGCAGTTACCTACCTAAGCAGACCTGAGAGAGACGTTAGTTTCGTAGGTACCTTAGACTACCTTTAGTAGAGCAGTCTTGTTTCTGAACTCAAATAATCATACAGTACTGTATGGTATGGTACTTATTAACGATTTTGTAGTCTTTCGATGATGTCACTACAATTACCTACGCTCCTTATATAAATGGAATGGTTTAATTTAACACGATAGTTAGTCATCACATTCCACAGTAATGTATCAAAATCCGATAATAGTTCAGTTGACCAATATCGGACTGAAAAGGCAGAAACGTATTTATACAGGTTTTATAATATTCAATGTTAAAACTGGATCAGTCACGTAGGTGGACCGCTTACATCAGTGTTTCTCAAAGTGGATATATAGACTTTTCGTTCAGCTTGGTGATGCTGAATAAGAATATTTTATAAGGGGTAGTGAAGGCTCCAAAGAAAATGTCCGTAGAAAGGGTGATGAATAATTTGTTTTGCTTAGTTGGCCAATGTGGACAACGACCCCATTAACTTTTATTCTCCAGACAGAAATAGATGGGACTTTACACGCATTAATTCGGAAACAGATAAAAAAAAAACATTTACTTCACCGAACTTTGGTGTGCACTAGCTACAGATCGAGTGGGGGGTACACGAAATCTTTGAGAATTACTGGTCTACATATACCTATAAATGGCAGGTTATCGGATCTGATCCTGACATATGACATACACCGATGAACTTATCAATTAAAACGTATGTATTACTGACCAATGATTCATTTAGTTATCGAAGGAAAATGCCTTCGGGTTAAGCCGCGCTGTCATATGTTCACGCTTCGTCAGTCACTAGAAAAAAATCTTGTTCATCTACTATTATTCTCTGTAATCCAATATATTCAAATTCCTAGAACTCTCTGCGCTTAATCACAAGAACTAGTCTTTCGGTCAGATCAGTAATCTGCGCTTTATGTACCTAATAATTGAACGTAGCATCATGTAACCAACTAATAAGGTACATTTAACCTTTGTCCCTGTAGTCCCGGAACCAGAATAAGGGTACGGTATCCCCTGTCTGCCTGCTATAAGGGGGCTTCTGGGGTTGCGGGCGTCTAGAGTGGGAGCTCGAACCGTCCATCCAGCGACCCCGGGAAGGATGGCGGTAAGTGTGGCCGCATACCGCATACCGTCGTGCACCAGATGATGCGGCGAGCGTTGAGCTCGCCTGAAATTGGACCCGTTAGGGCATGGCGCCAGAAGACTCCAGTGCAGTTTTCTTTTGAGTACCTGGAGTCCTCTTATAAAGTGCTAAGGCGGCCACAGAGGGGGTAATCTTGTTATCGTCAAATCATTACTATTGTACAGCTGGGTAACTAAATGTCTCCTCAGAGTTAAAAGGTTGCCTATGTGCTATATGGGGATTAGGCTGCACAGTCAAAAACGAATTACAAGTATACTTTACGCTCTATTAAGATTTTTTTTTTTAAAGTGTGTAACTAGGAAGTAATAATTATTATCTAATACGTATATAACTTTGACTGTATTACAGAGATTCGAACCCCTGACCCTCCAATTGAGTAGTTTCAACCACTAGGATATCACTGCGTATAACGAACAAGCGTGTACCTCAGATAAATCCTATTTTTTATTTACCTGAGGCCTACTTACTAAAATGAGAACTACTAAACTACTTAATGGTTGATATCATGATTTTTAAGATTATCCTATGACATGTATTCCCTACAATTTTATATTCTAAGCCTACAAGATCTACTGAGTTAGTTATAACAGAAAAATTGCAACTAGTTAGCCAGCAACCTTGCGTGCTAGATAAAAGCTCCACTTTGTGACGCAAAGAGCGTACTGGCGCAAAAAATGACTTGATTGTCACTGACTTTGACATGCTTGTAACCCACTTTACGTCACTATTTGCGCTGTTAATACCATTACTTACTCATGCGTTTATACTTTTAAACTTGACTTTTAAGGTTTAATCTCGTCTAGGTGTGGTGTTTTTCAAAACTTAAACACGATTTTTGCAGTTTGAAGTTTACGTTCCCAGTTACTTAAGTACCCTTAGTAGAACTTTGTTACGTTTTCTTGATACGATCTCGGTTAACGTTTACGCCCGTTTATCCATAGTAAATTTTGGTACCTAAACGGTCCGCTAGGAGCGTTGCATGTAAATGTTAAAATGTAGGGGCCCAAACTTAAATGAGAAACGATTCACTACACGTAATAAACTTGTAATAGGCTACAACAATAATAGTGTTAATTATCACATAAAATTGTTTCCATTCCGAATGAAACGTTATATTTTATGAGCGTACCTACATAGTAATAAAAAATAACAAATCAGTAGGAGTTTCTCTTATGATAGGTCCAAAACGGTTAAAGAGAGATGTAAAATGAATCTTTAAAGAGATAAAACATACAGTGGTTAAGTAACTCTGATGCTCCAATAGTGAATAACAGAAGCCGACTTCGCTTCTACCCTGCACACTACAACTTTGTGGCTAGACTCTGTAGGCACCACTGTCACATTTATTTCTGTCTAATTTTACTTCTAAGCGGTGCTATCTTCTAGTTTACAGGGTGTGACGATATTTTGCAACTTCTATGATATAAAAAATATAAACAGCACCTATATAATTGTTAATTAAATAATCGACTTTATTTTAGCCCCAAGCGATTATTAAGCTAAGAATTGACCGAATTTAAATCAAACACGCGTCAGGGCTGCCGTAAACACCTTTCAATTTCAACTGTCAGAATAATTCACATATGGTGACCTTACATAAATCGTAACGATCATAGGTCTATAGGTTAGCGAGTGGGCTAACTTGAAATGCATTTGGTAATGAGAATGCGTATACCTACGCCGAAATAGGCATGTGCCGTGTGTGTATTCGTATGTATTGAATACAGCTTGAAGTAATGAGTAAACACTAAACTGATCTTTATTTTTTTCAGTTATCAGATATAACGGAGAAAAAGTAAAAAATAGGTATAACATTTTTATGCAATTGCCTCGATGTTAAATAGTCACAGAAACCTATTAACCAGCTAAACCTAGTTCTAGTTACATCAGACAGGTACTTATATGTTTCGAGTAAAGACGAGCCGGCTGCAGTTAATGCTCCAATTATATCTGGGGTCATTACAGATGTTCATGATCGACCGTGACCACTTACCATTAGTTAGGCCCTGCGCTCTTTGCTATTTCTATCTTATTTAAAAATACCACCAGAAGCTTGCTATTTAATGTTTTTTTTCTAATAAGTAAGCAGAATAGTAATTCATTTTCACGTAATCGTATACAACAGTATAGTAGACAACTACATACTGTATTTTTTTTTTATTTTGTGCGATGGCTTCTCTGTCTTATGACCATTTTGCCAATGACAAGTGACTGTATTCTTACATCTTACTAATATTATAAAGCTGAAAGTTTGTGAGGATAGATGGATGTTTGTTACTCTATAACTTAAGAACGGCTGAATGGATCTGGATGAAATTTGATGGTGAGAACCTATGAATTATCGTTCACCTTCATCACACAATTACCATATTTATTTATTTTTTAATAGGAAAAATTAATATGATCATTATTCCTGGAAAAGAATGAACCCATACTGTCATCTCCAATATTTATGCATCTTAGCTCTTTTCACGCCCCGTACCGCTAGCGCCGCATGCTAGTCAAATTAGCTCATCTTTTACCGTTCCAATATAATGATGCTTCCAGGTGATCCACATGAACCGACCGCTGGCCTGCGACTCGTGCCTCTGCCCCTGCTGGCTGCAGAGCATCGAGGTGACGGCGCCCCCCGGTACCCTCATCGGCTCCATCGAGCAGGAGTGGTCCATCCTGAAGCCCTGCTACGTCGTCAAGGACGCGAACAACGAGGTTGTGCTCAGGATCAAGGGACCGTTGTTCACCTGCTCGATATGTGGCGAGGTTGATTTTAAGGTTGGTTGTATTTTTTTTAAATATTTTAATGAAAAGTTTTGTAGGCGCCAAGGACACTAACAGAAAAGTCTTGTTCAGGAACAAGGGACCTTACTTCACATGTTCGGTATGTGGCGAGGTTGGTTTTAAAGACAGTATGATTTTTATTTTGATGTGGAGTGGAGTGATAGTTTGCACCACATACACATTTTGTACCACCCTAGGATTATTTCCTTCGTCATGGATGCCAATTGACACACAAAGACGAATACATAAACACCCATATCCAAAACAGAGACCTAAATCCGGCATTCAGATTTATGTCTGGTCAGGTGTCGATCCCGAAACACATTTTATGTCAGACCAGTATGATGACTGTTCCGCCACAAGGTTTGAGTCAACAATGCTTGCTATGGTATGCTTATGTTAATAATAGGTACATTGAACAAGGTTTCCTCTCATAAAGTTTGCGGTCCAAGTGCGAATTAGTTTTATAGACTTTACTTATATTTATGTTACTATAGTTTTTGTAGAGAAAATGTAGTCATGATAAATGAATTTTAATAGAACATTCGTTGGATTTGAATGACATCATACGCCCCAAAGAGCAATTATTAACTTAGGTTAAATGGTGACTAATCAGGTCAAGGTTGATAGCACATCGGTATACACAAAGTTAGACTCGTAGTATACATATAATAATATGTATGAGTCAGTTCAGATCAGAGAAAGAGTATTGTACGATGATTGGTTATGACAAAGACGGCACATAATTAAACAAATATGATAATGTTTATAAACACTTGTGTGTGAATTAATATAAAATTTCTACAAATTTTCAGCCACCAAAAATAATATGATCTACGTCAAATCTAAGAACGCCAAATTGTATCCACATATTAATTATTCCAATTAAATTACATACTCCACACACCCTTGCTATTAGGATACATAACTGAATACCTTTTTATATGTGTGTTGAATTAAATGATTGTGCTATTCTTCGATGACTAACTTGGTATTGTTGATCGAAGGTGCTATTTCACGTTTTATTATAAATTTGTAAAGTATTTTTATTGAATCAAATGGAAATGTAAAACATGTACACAAACAAACCTGTGTATTAATTGATTATATTGATAATGTAAATCTCATAACATTAGTATCATATCGTAATGGCTATTAAGATAAACATATAATATACAATATTAGTTATTTATGATTATCAATAAATTCTATTTAACTTTTACAGATCTACTCGAAAGATGGTGAAAGAAAAGTTGGCAAAATAACAAAGCAGTGGTCAGGAATCGCTCGCGAGGCGTTCACGGATGCAGATTACTTCGGGATATCATTCCCTATGGACCTTGACGTCAGGATTAAAGCTGTCCTGCTGGGCGCTTTGTTCCTCATTGTAAGTTTAATCAAAGTACCTACTGCTACTAATACTGTAACTATTTTTTTGTTGCTAAGATCATATTGAAATATCTAGTTCTAGTGACAAAGTCGCTAAATTGGCACCCTTGGGACACCGCTAATTTGAATGATCAATTTAAAATGACATTCATTTTGAAATCACATACTACAAAATATACTCTGAGTAAAATGAATTGACTAATTACAGTATTCATCACCACTAAATAAAAAAGGCTCATTATAATTTCTTCCTGTTACGCCTGTCATGTTACATCCACTTTTAATGTTTAATAGTTAACCATTTTTAATGTTCAACTTTTCAGGATTTCATGTTCTTTGAAAAAGGCGATAGAAACGAAGCTACATCTGCTGTGCTGTAAGTTCCCGTTGACATATGATTTAATTTCGGCCCTCGAAAGGTCTATTGAATATAACCCCTCTTTGTAACTCGTAATATTAAGAATCTGGATAATGTTTTCATTTTGAAGAATTTTTGCTTTATTTACTTTGATATGTATTTATTAATGTTAGCTTAATATAAAACAGTTTTATAAGCGCACTGTTTCCTTGAACATATTTATTTATATGTTTTGTGAGGTAAGAAGACTTTATTTGATCTTATTTTATCTTATGAATTCTCTTATGACTTATTTATTCTTTACCTTTAATTGTAAACTTACAAAATATTGCCATATGAAATAGGATTTTTAGTATTAAACAGTTTTTAGACTGTCCTTGTAATAACGGTAATAAATCTACACAAACCATGTTAAAATGGGTACTCTTTTAAATAGTTTCATATTATTACATTCTTAACCAAGTGATTTACTTTATCGTAATTCAATTTTGTATGTTAATAACATTGATGCACCTTTTATGTCAATTTTCTTATTCCCTCCAGAGATAAAATTGTATCCACCAAATTAAAAAATCTTCGGCACCTACATAAGATTCAAGCTGCTTATTATTAACCTATTTAAGACATCCTAACAATTCTAAACTTAAATTGCAACTATTAATTATAATAGTCTTATATTAACATTAAAGAAAAGTGTAATATTGTCAACATACATACTTAATGTTATTTAAGAGATTCACTGAATTATAAACTTTACTAAGAAATAATACTATCATAACTATGTGTAGATTTTCTTAATATTACAATACTTGCAATTCGCTACACACAGGTTTTAATATATGTATTTCTATAATTTACAAAAGCTATTAAGCAGTCACTATGCACAACAAGTTTAGTCGATATATATATCAACGTAGTTTATCTGAGTAAATATACTCTTATTGTATCATACAAAAATATTTTTGAAAAATATTTTTCTATTTACGTACTGCTTATTTAATTAATGTCGGGACTACGATCAAAAATGGCCAAACTCAAAGTGCTACAAAACTAAAAATGTGATACAACCTGAGTATCAATGAGACGCCAAAATTAATATAAGATATATTATGTATGATGTTTTTGCTTCTTTTTTATGTATACATGTTTATTCACAGAAAACTTACAGTTTACTTTAACATAAACATAATACATAAGTACACAACACCACACATGATAATGTCTAACACATAAACTAGCATAATATTATGATTGATTTTACATTCTTACGTCAATATAATACTCGTACTCTAAACAGGTTACGTATAGCATTTATTATTTTCTAATCTTAGGAATATTTCGATTCAGATAGCTTATAATTATATGCTCTCCTAGCTGATCCCCCCAATTTCACCCGCGCTAAAGAAGTAAAAATAATATGTAGATTTAATGATAAGTGATACCCGACTAATGCATTTTTCAAAAATGATAGTAGCCAAAGTTATGCCTTAGACCTTAGCTGTCTTTCAGTTTAAGTCCTATCAAAATCGGTCCAGCCGTTTAGATTATTTCAGCTATAGAGACAAAAAAATACGTTTTTTATAGGTATTTTGTATACTTTCATATGCATTGAGGATAAGTTCTTATTTTAAAATCACAAACAGACACTTTAATTTTATTTATTTGTATAGGTGGTCATAAATTGTAAAATCGTCTGACTGTATACATTTTACCATTACATTCAAACTTCTGTTTTCATATACCGTCGAACACTAGCCATGGCGAAAAAAATTTTGTTATTCGCAATACCAAACTCAGCCTACCAAAGTAATTTCAGAAATTTCCAATAGTAATCAAAATCTGATGAACCGTGCATAAATCATAGTATATCTTACACAATTTTATCAAATTCTTTCGTTCCTTTAATTTACATATTTTTTTTATTTAATTGATTTATTTATTGATATGTACATTCATTGTATTTGTAGCTAAATACAAATGGATATGTATACCTGTAATATATATTATGAATAATTAAACTGCTATTTAAGTTTGCCAATGCAACAGATGTTTATATTTTTTCTTTTCAAAAAAACTATCTCAGAACTAGTCAGAACTCTGCTTAGCAAAATTCTTATGTTAAAGTTGAAACTCAGAATGTAATTTTAATGTTTATAAGTATTATTTAAAAAATCCATGAAAATAATTTTGTTTTAATAATTAACTTATTTATCATTGAAAAAAACTTGAATCTTGAATACTTGTAGTATTTATAGTAAATGGATATGTGTATCAATTATAAAAACATGATAACTATATTAAATACAGGTTTACTATTAAGTTGTTAACTATTAACACAATAGAATTTTTGTTGATTTTGAAAAATAATTATGTAATCCTATATAAAATTTTATTTCAGATAAATTAAGTTTTATTTTATTATATTTAACTGCATTTACTGCATTTTTGTGTTGTGTGATTATTATAGTTACTCACTGTTTGGTGTGAATTCACCCTTAAATATAGATTTATTTTGCAATTGTTTACAAACAATATTACTAGAATAGATATTATATATTGGACTCTATATACTACGTAATAAAATACTATTAATACTTAGTCTGGTAGTGAACTATTGATATTATTCAAATTAACTCCACTATAATTGGAGTCGTTAATTTAGATATTGGACATAACCATAATTTGTTCCTTAGATTTAATCACAATTGTGGTTGTATAAAACTAGTTTTTTACCTATATTTCTCTCCTTATAAGTTCTCTCGAGACCTTATCAATTGTAACTCAATACATTGCAAGGAATACTCTACATACAGTACAATACCTTTAGGTAGATATGAGTAATGCATAACAATAATTACATTGTTAGGGTCTTCTGAGTGATAAATAGCTATAATGCTCTTCTAAGGTCTATTACCTAAAAGTTGTTTATCCTGGTGCTATTTTCTTAATCTATGTTGCACAACTTCGTCTTTGATAAAGCGTATTTTATGATATAAAAAATTTCATCAACATCATCTCTCTTTTGGGATTGGATAAAGTACAGTTTTTGTTTGTACAAAATAAACAATATCCCCCTTGTAATTATTTATCTTAAAGACAAATCTTTCACTTATTATGAAGTAAAATTTGAACTCCAACTTTTCATGATTTTTTAAATCTACCATAGTTTGCTGTAGGGATGTTATGGATATAAAATTTCAGATCTGAATACAAATATGTAAAAATTTGATACCGTTTTTGTAAATGAAATGATTTTTAAGTTTCGGTAGTTTTGGTTATGGTTAAGGAGCTCCATAACATCCCTGGTGTATTGGTATTCTTTATTGTTATAAAAAAAATCAACTGCCTGTTAGTTATAAGTAGTGCACTATAATTTCACAACTGTTTGTTTTAAAAATGAAATATCAATAAGTGTGACTACTAGTCACTGCATTTGCACAATATAGTTTTTGTTTCTATTTTCGTAAATGACTCTGTAAATCTGATATTTTTTAACAAGTTTATTTTGTACTCGATAGTAATTATGAATAAACTTTGTGTGATTTTAAGTATTGTTTTAAAAAATATGCTTAAGGATTGTTCCTGTGTGACATATACGGCTTAAAAATAAAATGCGATTTAATCATTACATTTAAAGCTTTTTATTATTACCATTACAATATAATCAAAGACAAAATATATTTTATTTGTAGTCAAAAATTAATCAATTACAAGTATGTCGGATACAATTCAAAGATTAATTATGATGGTTTCTGAAATGCTGGCTTTTGGGTGCAGACTGAGATTTCGGCCTGATGTAAAGTGAGATCAGCAAAACTGTCCTCCTGTTGTGAGACTAATGGTTTTCTGGCAATCTCTCTGTGATTGTGCTTTAACACAACTGGTTTCCGCAAAGAAGATGTAAATTTCTGCACCCATTGACTTTGGGGTAATTTTTCCTTATTTACATTTATCTGAAAGAAAATTTTAAATAAATCCAAGTTGGCTCAAAATATTTTATATTATGAAGCGCGCATAGCCGCTGTGTATTGTGTAAAACCAATCTATAAAGTTAAGCACATCAGGCATGGTCGGTAGATGGATGGTTAACGGTAGTGGCAAAATTTCATGCACGTTTCCCTGCCTCGGAGGGCACGTTTAGCTGTCAGTCCTGGTTGTTATCTTTGGATAGCAGTTGTTAAACCTCGTTGGAGGCCTTTGGGCGGTTTGAAAACATTCATCAAAGGTTGGCGACTAACCCGTATCCTCTCCACCAACACTCATTGGAGCAGCATAGTGGAATATGCTCCAAGCCTCTCAGTTGTGAGAGAAGACCCGTGCCCACCAGTGGCACATAAATACTAAATACAACAAGTACAATAACAGTGGCACATAAATACAACAACATTAATCCTATAAAAATTGCATCAAAACAAGCGGGGATTGGAAAATCTATCACAGTTACAAATTAAAATCATGTACAGTGCAATAAATATAACGTGCATTATTTTGGTATTATTTAAGTAAACCACATTACTATTGATTGGGGAGGTAAAATAAAGACAAATAGTGAAGCAATTACATCAGAATAATACATACCACAGTTGTTTTCTTTGCACTTCTATATGCAAGTGGAGGCAACACTACATTTTCCTTATTACTCAACTTACTGTCGGGTGCAAGTTTCATCAGTTTTGGAATTGATGTGCTGGGTAAAGGCTTCTTAGGATGCACATCTTTTACTAAAGGAACTTGTGGACTATTTTTTATGTAAGTGGCGATAGGACTAGCAATGTGTTCATATCCTTTTGATCTACTTGGTGTTTTCTTTAAAGGGGTTTCTTTTCTAGTTGACAAAGGTAGTTTGGGTGTCTTAAATACATTTGCTGCCATTTTTTTATTTGACATTGGTGTATTTATAAAACTACCAGATTCAAGCTTAATATTTCTAGGTCTGATAGTGCCCTGTTTCACACCTGGTTCAACCTTAACGGGTGTTTTCTGGTGTGAGATAGAAATTGATGGTATAACTTCATTTTTTTGTATCTTTTCATGCTGTCTCTCTTCACAAGAAGCACTTTGAGATAAAATTTCATCTTCAGGCACTTTTATATCACAAGTTAAATATTTCATGTCATCAACACATTGCTTAATTTCTTTAGTAACATCAGGATTTTTGTCCTTGGCGTGGGATTGTCCATGGTTTAATATAAAGTCTACAACATCTAAAGTGTTATCTAAATTAATTTTACTTTTGCTAGGAGACATACATTCAGTCACAGCTTTTTCTATTTCAAGAAAGCTATCTTCACTTTTAAAATCAGGACTTTCATAACTCTCTGGTGGCTTAACTATTGATCTATTAAAAACTGGATCTGATGTTGACTTCAGTTGGTCCCCAGGTACTTCCTCTGGATCTTGTTGAAAATGCATGTTTGGTTCAGAATTAGTTTCTATTATTTTAAAGTCATTACCAAATCTGTAATATTAAGCTCTCATTATTATTGGCACTTTTTCGAATAACTTTATGCTAAGATTAAGCATATAAAGGGATAGGTACGATTCTACAGTCCTACATATTCAAGAATTATTTATATTTTACAAAGAACAATGAAGTTATTTTTTACCTTTATATTTACCATTTTATTTCCTGCATTGAGTTTTATACTAAATATACTTTATACTAGCTGATCCCTAGGGTTTCACCCGCGTTAGAAGTGTAATTAGGAACATATCTAAGCATAGATAACACTCCGCGGTCCCACGACAGCGGCCGCATCCGCGTGGCGCGCGTTCTAATGCAATTATTCAAAATTAAAGTAGCCTATGTTACTTCTTAGTACTCCAGTTATCCTTCAGTGAAAGTCCCGACAAAATTAGCTCAACTATTCAGAAGATAACCTCAGCCAAACAGTCGGACAATATTTTTTTAAATTGCATTTTCATTATAGGTATCATGTATAGGTACTTTCATATGCGTTGAGTAAAAAAATGCTATTTTGAAATCACAAACAGACACTTCAATTTTATTATCGCTGTTTATTTGTATAGATCATGCATTTACTAAATAAATTGTACGTACACATAAATTCTAAAACGGATAAAGAAATTCCATACTCACGTTATATGCTTTGGATGTATGTCCATTAAAATGCGTTTTCGAACTTCTTTAAGAGATAACCTACCGAAAAAGACTTCGTCATCACTGAAGTCCGCATTTTCGTTTAAGTCCATTCCGGTTTATATTAATTTTCTAAACAAAACAAAGTTCAACGGTCGGTTGTAATATTGTAGTATTCGTAGTTTGTAACTTCGTTGACTTTTTTTATGAATTCAAATTCATTTGACACTGACAGTATTTGACATTGACAGCATATCTTAAAAGTCTTCCACACGAGCTGATTTAAGCGACCTATTTTATTGTGGATTATTAGTGCATCAACCACTACTGTCCATCCCATCCACATGAAAGGAAGTTTCCAATTTACGCACAATTACGAAGAGTTGTAAGCTTTTTTTTTAATAGATACATAGTCGACATGGCGAACCACGTTACTACTGTCCAACTTTTTTTTCATGGTCCCACATTTGCATAGCTGCCTTTTTTATCAACATTTTTACACACATACAGAGAAAAGAGAAAGAGCTTTCTTTCATGCACATTATTAAATCAGTGCGTCAAAATTTGGTCCAAAGGAGATCATTCGTCTCGAACAATTTGTACCCAAAAATGAAAGTGCCGGCCAGAAGAAAAAAATAGTGCATTCTTATTGGAAACAATGTCCTGAAGATTTTTTACTATGACAAGGAATGTCTACGATCAACTCCCAGGCTGCTATT
>DWPV01003771.1:0-14638 GCA_018251915.1 Urbanus proteus proteus
GGAACTCCTACTGTTACTGTTACTTATACAAGTATCAGTGAATATTCACGCGTTAAATGGTCACTAGCATCAAAAAGTATTTATAACCAACCCTTAATAGTCACTCAGAACTAAGTAAGAATTCGTGTTAAGATATTGTCATGCTACACGCTTCAACCAAAAACAGCTGCATTACTTAGCATCTATACCTACCTAATATAGCTACTGTTATAGATATTAGTTTGTCGCTGGCGCCAATGCAACCAGGAAATGCTCCACAACTTTCAAATTAGCATTACGTATTACGAACAGCTATACGCTTGAATGCATTTAATTGAATTGACTCGATAATCAGACCCTTCGCTAATAAGGTGAACCCCAGAGACGGTATGATGTACCATTATTTTATATAACGATTATCCTCTTTTCTAAAGTATTACATAAAAGTTGAGACACGTAAAAATCAACAGTAGGTAGATAACATAAAAATATTATTCAAAGAGCGTTATTTTTTAACATAGTTTAAATCTAGGCAGATGTACCTACTCGTAAGTATTTATCGCAATAAATTATAAATATGAATACGTTATCACGATTATTCGTCTCACTAAATTATGCAATAGGTACCCTATTATGCTTATATTAAATTAAAATTAAAATGCAAACTTTTCAATTATTATTTATTTTACAAATACCGCTACCAAACTGAATCTGAGAAGAAATTTTGATACCAATTGCAATTGCTATATTCCTATATAATAATTAGGTATATAGGTGTATAAGACAGCGAACACAATAAAAATATTTAAGCAAGTCCAATACAAAAAGAATTAGTACCTACGTTGAGTAACGGTTCTTCCAAGCGCTCAGAATGCCATGTAACAAATGGTGCGGGGCCCAAGAGACCGCCACCGCCCCACATTACTCCGAGGGTAATCTTTCCGCTTTTAACCCTCATTAGAATTACATAATCACTGTAAATGATATGTAATGTCCCATTTAAAGTCACTTAACAAATTAAATACGTATTCGAGGTCATACGTTAAATTTCTACTTTCATTTGCAATTAAGCACAAAGTTGTATGGAAAATTGCCTCTTAGCTACCAGTATATCGGAATATTAATGTAAAAATTACCAAGTATAATAAGGTATTTACTCGGTGTTAATCTTTATTTAATTAATACACGACTCCACCTCTATAAATTCTATAAATGGCCATTTACAAACGATTCTACTTCATGATAAAAAGTAGTAGTCCATATCATTATTTGCAATGTATTGCAGCGTAAAAATAGCATCGATACTGCTTTATTGACTTCTGAAATTCAGTCCAAGTAGAATTAAACTTTTAAGCTATATTTTTGTACTTACTCTGGTATTAAAATAAACATATATTTCTCGAATAATATGTACTTATAGAGATATAAATATCCTGGTGTATTTATTTATGAACGGTATACATATAATTAACATCACTTTACTCTTCTATTTAAAGAAAATAAACAAACTCTTTGATATCCGGCCAGTAATGGATGACGGAAACGACGCAATAAATAAAAGTCGACTCAGTTTGTGACATTATGGATATCCTATAAAAACCCCGTCCATTTTCGTCCAGGAAGTCGTTTCGCATGCATTACAAATGGTGTACACTGGTGAACCCATAGAGTTGGAGAACCCCTCTATTATTATTTACTACAAGGATAACATACTTACTTTCTTCTTCAGTCACTGTCACTGTCCCTCCCTTAAAATTAAAATGAAATTTTATACAACTTTTAAAAGCATTCCAAAAACTTTGAGGTTTGTAGGTTTTCTAAAATTGCTTTTCTCCCCCTTAAAGCAAGAAAGTTCCGATTTCCTTTCAACAACAATGTTAAACATTGCTCTGTTTTACTTGGGTGTAGGGTAAACCAGAAAACTTAGGAAAAGCAATGGATTTGTGGTCGACCTCAGACCTCCAATTGTATCTGTGGTTCATTTCACCAGACGTGGAGGACGGTTTGCAACAATCAGTAGGTCAACATTTTCGTTTGCTTACTATAATAAAAAGATAAAAAGTACCTAATTAGCAATCTTCAATAGATGAACGTAGCTTATTTGAGATTCGAAACTGCTCCATTAGTGTCATTCGTACTAGTGAACAAAATTAAATATTTCTACATACATAATTATGGTTTGTTAATATCGTGGGTGCCATGGACAGTATGGAAACACACTAAGACAAGTACACCAAAACCCACACCGAGGACACACATCTACACGTTTCATTATTTATATTCCAGCCTCCCCAATCGATGACAAAATCTGCGTCACAGATATTCTTCTTATTTTGCCTCTTCTTTTATTACAATTGCATAATTGTCCATGAATTTGTTGAGTCCATGAACAGTTGTAGAATAAAAACTAAAAGTGGTTTGAGTCATAGTTTTTACTTCGAACTGTTTGAGATTGAATTGCTTCGATTCGTTTTTCCTCATAGCTAACAAGCACGTATTAAATCAAAGGTCACATATGTATGTCATCGGTCACATTATTATTATCAGATGTTAATGTTTATAAAGTTAATAGTAGAATAATAACAACTTTATAATTCTACGTCTCTTAAATTGGTATATGTACTATTATGAAGTATATTAATATGATAAGATCGATAAGGACAATTTAATACGCTATACACATACATAATTATGTATATGTGCGTGACATCGTTTATATAATTTGTATGTAACAGAGACGGGTCAACTGTCCTTCGAATAATAACACACTATTATACTTGCTCTGTGTTACAAATTCAGTTGCTAACAGAACTGTTTATGTTTTTATTTGAGAGAAAATAACGAAAACGTTCGTTAATGTCCCTATTTCGTGACACGCACATATTCATCCGTCAATGTTTACGTTGCCCTCCCCTAATTACGAGATAAGGGCTGCTCTGGTCCACAATTGCTAAATGCCAATCGCTTCCAAGCGTGCAAACTAACTTGGAAATTTTCAAAAGTGTCATTTGATCCTAGCCGTAACCGAAGAGTCATTAAAATATTATCTACTTATTAATTGACCATATAACACTTCACGATTACCTACACGATTAGGTACAAATATTCGACGTTGAAGGGAAATATACCCAAATTTTCTATTTTTACGTCTTCGTTTTATTCCCAGTTTGAATAGCATATTATTTATCATTTCATATCAAACTTTTAAACTTTAACATTAAGAATGTAACCTTGAAAGCGCCAACATTTACTTATAAGATATTTTGCCTTTGTATGTCACAAAAATAGCTTAACAAATATATTTTGAAAGTGACCAGACGCCATATACTAGCATATCCAGTTGGAAAACAGACCCAAATCAAATAAAACGTCACTTGAGAAATAAGCGGACGCCTGTTCAGTAAAACTCCCACTTATGGATACAAGTGTACAAACAAAAAGTGTACTCGCAGACACTTGTGTTAAGGTGGGTACTGACCAAGTTTATTGTGTGTAACAATAGTTCACAAAGAATGTTACATTAGTGAGTGATTGTTCAAGTTTGGGCAGTGGGCCATGCCGTCAAAGCTGTAGTTCTCCGCGGTATGGTGTCCAATATGCCACTTGACCTATATAAAACCCAACTTTGTCAAAAAAGATTTTGTTCTCTGGTCAGTACCTTATACATACTAAAGAATCTTTGTACAAATTATTCATATTGCCATATCCATATTAATTTGTGAGATTAATAATCCTCAAAGTCGCTTCAATTTTACATGCAGTTAATGAACGTGTAAATTATCCTCCTTTTGGCGTAGATTAATAAAATATATAGATTGAACATAAAAGAGACATAAACCTTCCTAATTATTATAATGTATTCCGATCACATATCCGACAAGACACGGCACACGTATAATGTCGCGACCGCCATTCATATCGCGCCAACTCGCTAGATGCTATACACATATGTATAGGGTTGCCAGGTGTCTAGTGAATTTAGACATTTACCCCCCATAGGTTATAAAAAATTATCCGCCCCTACAATTAAATACTTTAGTTCCAAGTCGTACAAATAACCGCGAAGTCAGAAAATCACAAACTGCTGTTGCCCCTGAACTTAGCGGAAAGGATAAAATAGTCTTCGAATGTTGATAAAAAGATTGTTTAAAATAAATTTGCCATCCCTTAAATCTGCCACCTTAGGATCCTCAGTGGCAAATCCGCCACTACAGGTATTAATACTAAGTCATAGAATTAATCATTTAGGGTGTCCGGCCTTTTTCCCAAATGTCCGACTCAACTGGCAAGTCTGTCCGGCTATTAGGTTTGACGACGTGGCAACCCTAAACATACACCGTAACGTTAAACATTCAACACAACTCGAACTTCGCTTGGGTAAGACCTTTCGTAATACATGCTAATTAGTTAATATTCATGTAATTGCTCAACAGCATTTTTGATAAATGTTGGTATCTACCCGTATTGAGCTCTTGTGACATAGGAATTCAGTTTTATATGCGAAATTGCAAAACTACTTTCGGGTTTTTCTTAGCGTGCTTGGTCCAAAAGTATGTATGTTTTCGAAATTGTCACTAATTTGGTTAAATATAACGTAATAACTTAAACAGTTAATAACTTCTTAATTTGTACACGCATTAAGATGTAAGATCGAGTAGGTACATACTGTTCCCACGGGAGCTCTTAAGGAACGTCTCCCCGGCGATCTTAGGGCCGCTAGCGGATCACACGATGACCGCAATCCTCACACATCACCCAATCAAGGCTAGGGGACAATGACCCTGAAGAATAATCAGATAAATTTTACTTAATTAAATATTAATTAATGATGAAAATTATTTACTGCATTTAATAGTAGGTATTACATTTATTTAAGAAAGACGGTAATGAATATACGTAGGTACGTGCGCATTATCTTTTAAGCAATTTTTTCTGTGTAAATTCATCTGGGAAATATGGGAATACATAAGACCTATCTTAAAATCGCCATTTATATGAATAGTTTTTTTTATTAAATTTTGATGGCATCTTTTATGCAATAAGTAGGTTACCTACCTACTTGTCTTATTCTAAAAGAAATAGGGTCTAACTTACAAAAAATCATATTGGTCAAATAAATGTTTTAACATATCTCACTATTGACACTAATTTATCCGCCTCAAATGCTAAAACAGAGATAAATCAATTAATGTAAATATCTAGAAGTATCTGTAGTTACATCTCATTTCTAATGTTATTTGTTCGTGTGCCTGTTTAATAAAATACACATTTGTATCACATAAGGTATTCAGATAAAATGAACCTGTTATTGGAAGCGTATGGAGAGATAAAATAATGTACATAAACTCTTTGTTTTTATGATACACGTAAAAGAGAAAATAGTGTGCAAAAACATGAAAACTATTCCATTGGCTCTATAAAATGAATAACTTTATATTTGCCTGCATATACGGACATTTTGTTGTATGGTGTAGTGTCTATATTAAAAGGTACCTACCACTTCTTCCCGTGGATGCTGTAGGAGACAACTAAGGGAAAAATATTGTGGAGATAGGCAACAGCATACTTCTCTGTTAAATCACCACTGACTACGGTCACGAAGGTATGCCAAGCGCGGTAACTATTGGCACAAACCCCCATTAAAAAGGCCTATCCAGCAGTGGCGCTCAAAAGACTGATGAATGGATGGATGGAAATTTTCCTATTGTTACGTAATTGAAAAAACTACGTAATAGATTTCACGGAGCTTACACACACAATAGTTACTTATTACAATAATTGGAGCGCGGAATGTCCGGGCTTTTTATATCCTTTCGTGCGTGGCTTGATTGATGACTTTCTTTACAATGTGACAGTTTCCGAAGAATTGTGGCTAAGCCTGCTCTAGAAAATATAAAAGTCAGTCTTGACTGGTCTCAACTAACAAAGCATGCCCGTGAAACGTGAATACTTTAATTGCTCCTTCGCCTTTGGCGGGGAAAGCATAATTGTAGAGCTTAATTAAAAATATCAAACGCCATATCCAATAATAAAAGAACATTTTCTATCTACGCTAGTGAAATGACCATTTCTTATTTCCATCTTTTCTTCTTCCGTTTATATTTGGTTTGTAGAATTTTCCAAATGTGTTTTTTATCATCTCTAGAAAAAAGTTGGGTTTATACTTTTCAAAAGATTTCACTGTTACCGTTTTCACTGGGAATACATTTGTTAAGCTGGAGTGGGAGCAAAACCAAACGAGAAAGCTTGTCAATTTACGTATCTATTATTGTTTATTACAAAATGTTTATGTACAAAATATATTTCAAAATTAATGTATGGATAGCAATGAACTGAGCTATTAAATGTATTTTGGTGCATAAACAAGTTATAATATAAAATTACACATAACAGCATCACCGGTCGAAGACCTAATAAGTGTCCGTTTTATATGAATTTTAACATCAAGCGATGGACATAAAAATAAATTGTTGTGTATCTGCATAAATATTTATTTTCCCGTCCTAACAGCGAGTCGAGCTGGTATGGCGATACGATAACGTGATGTAGTAATGCTGTGATGCAGACCAGCTGACGATACAGTCTCTATCTCCTTACATAGTATATCTTGACATGCGCTACTATTGGCTAAAAGCCTCCGTACCATGTAAGTCAAAGTTATCGCATACTTTACGATAAGTTATTGGAAAATGACACTATAATCACGCCCTCACTATAATTATTAACTCGATTTTTTTACTTTAACTTATAAATAAACACTTAAAATAAAAGCTTTTGGCTTTACTCGTAAAATATTTAGACCATCTTTTACTAAAAATTAGTTTAAATGCAGTCATCTCGATGAAACTTTTAGCTCGCCATGCTTACCCCTACCTATCATGGCTCTTAATATAGTATTACCTTATAATATTGCACAAGGAGGAAAATTTACAAATGCAATCTGTAGAGATAAACATAAATTCTCTGTGCAATTTTAGATAATATTATCCGTATTTGAACCGTTATTCACTTCCAGACTGCAAGAAGCATACGATAGGATCCGACGCGATACAGAAAGAGCGCAGTAACGATATTACGCCCAGAACTCCAGATCCGACTCCAACGGAACATGGGCAGTGATCCGAGGAGAAGGGAAGTGGCGTCACGCTCTCTGCTCACAAGATAATAAACGACCCAATCACTAGCATATACAATGTACATGTTAAATGTGTTGCAAGACTTTTATATTAACGTTTACGGTTAAGCTATAAAGATTTAACACGCGAGCCCTGAACGTTAACCAGTTTTAACTGACCTATTCCTACTATGTATAACTTCACTGAATAAGACAATTAAAATCACATTGGGAGTTTATTATAATAAAAATGATTTGAGTGATGTCTCAATTACACTTCATATTGTGGAGATTTTTCTAAATCGTGTTGAATAACTTGTCTCATAGTATTATTTATGGTATACAACGATTTTTAAATGTTAAAAAATAAAATGTTAATTTGTGAATTCTCTATTTAATTTTGCCTGCTTTTTGTAATTTATTAACTTAAGCTATAGGTAGGTGTACACAAGCAACCGCAAACTTATGAATACCAGCTAAATGAGTTTTTAAACGAGTGCACAATTTTCTTTTTACCACAGTTCATTGACTTCTTGAACAAATTAGCTGAACTAAATCATTTGATCTGAATATTACTGTTTCTGCTAGACAGGTTAATAAACACTAATCAGCCCAGTTTTTACAGTTAACATGCCGTTACCTTGCGCAAGTAACCTCCGGTCAATATTTCTATTACTGCAATGTTTTAGTCCATGGCCCTTAAAGGAAAGTTCGTAAAAATCACTAAGTGAAACGAATAGAAGTGAAGGTATTATTGGTTATTCGGTTTAATTTTCTTTCGTAATCATATTTATGTGTGAGGGTTTTAAAGTAACTCCTAATTTTAACAGACTTCCCAAAAGAAGAGAGGTTATCTATTTGACACGTGTATTTTTTAAATAGATAATAACTTAAGCTTATTTTCATGATTAAAACAAAGAACACTTCTTCCTATAAAATGTATTTTATCGATGTCTTTAATGTCTATGTACCTACCTAATGAACGTAACGCCTACATTTTTCTTCAAAAAATGAATTTAATTGAATTCGATTAACTGCAACATTTAAACTCGTTAAATTGCAACAGAAAAGGTTGTATTAAGACGTTCAAAACGTATAATTTGGTACCTATATCAATTACGAACAATACCTGATGAGTTATGGTCAAATTAGGCAAATACAGAGCAGAGGCTGTGGGTGGGAGACAAGGATAAAATGTTTTGTTGTAGTGAAACAATCTGAGATCTGCAAGGGCGACATTCTTGCACGCATTCGCTAGGCGTAAACCATCAATTAGCCTTAGCCGAAGTGCCTTTATTGCAGAAATGTTCGTAATGCGGCCCTTGCGGTAGGTCTCTATATCGAACTAGCTATGCCTCGTGGTTTTACCCGCGTTTACGATTAGTGACTCATTGTACGAAGAAATCACAATTTATACCTGCATGGATTAGCGACCATGTTAATAGACCTGCCTTCTGTATTTTTAATGCATGACATTCCGTGTTTAAGGGATGGATAGAATGAACCTGGATTTTCGGATCCCGATTACAGACTTTTATAAACTATAACCTAAAACCTGGCTTAATGCTCTCCTTAATCCTTAATATCTACTTAAAAAGAAAGAGATTCCAGAGATTAGTGATTAGTGTTTAGCGTAATAATCTCTTTTTTATATTTATATGAATGTCGGTACTTACCTCAAAGTTACCTTCATCAAATCAACGAGCTAAGTTCAATGTGAAATTAATTGACCTCCAATTCAATTAATTTCACATTGAACTTAAGATCATCTCATTAATTATTCAATAGAAATACGTTTGAAATTATACCAACCAATCCGAACATATAAACGAAACAATTAAAGATTTTTATTTATTCGGTAGCGTACTAATAATAAAAAATAACTTATTAAAATAAATAACCTGCTGCATAAAAGAAATCCATAAATACCAAATTAAATTAATAAACTGGCTATAAAACTTTACTTCTTGAACAAAATCTTGACTATTAAAATTTAATAGACGTATCCAGAAAGTGTGTTCCGAAGGCGAGGGCAGCCGTCGGAACTCGTTTGATGCATATGTGATCAAATGGACTCCGTGCGGGTCGATGTTCCATTGCGTAACAAACCGTTACCTATCTATTTAAATTGGACTCGGATGAATTTGATGCATGTACCCACTGTCCACCGAAGCGGCGAGATCTTTCACAGCTCTCCAATTTGTACACAATGCCAGCGCATTACATACGGATACGTGACTTCGGTGCAACTTCTGGAGTTATGTCACTTTATATTGATAGTCGTGCGGAATGTTTAAGAATCGTAGGACTGAATGAATTGCTAACTTCTCAGTATTGTTTAGTGATATTTATATAGGTACCTTTTTTTATCATGCGCCTCACACGTATACACATCGAGACAATAGTAGAAAGTTTTCAGTTTCGATAACTAAAGAACAATAATGTTTTTCTAACTTACCTCACAGCATGACTAAAGGCTACACACTCGTACGCAACAACATGACGCGATAATTGGAAGTTGTATTGGCTATTGGATAGGAGTTTGATAACACCGACGTCGTGAATATTCAATATTAATGTAGCGTAAAATAATTTCAAGCATTTTACAGGGGCTATCAATCGGCCCGTTAATGAGATTGGTCCGGGGCCGGCGCGATTGCGTCGACCAATTTGTGCCTCATTACACCTCGCTAATGAAATACTGCTAGCTTATCGTTCGTGAAACATAGCGCTATCCTCGCCCACTTTCTTGTCCGCTATCCATGAACACTTCCTAAACCACTTACCACTATCTCCAACTAAACAATCTTTCAGTACCTACCCATAGTTTGTATACTACTATGGGTAGGTACTGAAAGTATATCTAGTAGATAGTTACAAAAATATAAAACCGTTGATTTTTAAAATAGATTAGATTTTTATTTGAACGTCTATTCGAAGATTTTCATAACTCAAGATGAAGTCAGCAAAAAGTATAAAAGAGTTACGATAAACAAAACAGATTAACAGCAATAATACCCATTCAAATTAAACTAAAAGTCGGGGCCCTTAAAAACAACACTTAGGTATCGATCGGCATGCTTTTGTAGCTATCGGGCCGTTATTAATTTGATTAATGGCTTACTGAAACTTGCTGAACACTTTCTAAACAAAAATGGCTGGAGTTGATAAGTGTGGGTCATCGTAACCGCAACTGAAAGTGTCGCGGATTGCAGATTGACCTCCGACCGAGCTTTCACCCACTGCCCACACGTTTGCTAGCTGAACTTCACTTTAGAATATTGCTATTAGGGTTTAGTACTATATTTTATAGTATCTATTATATATAAAATAAAATTTCACTAATTTTATATAATATGATAGTAGGCTTCTTATATTTAGAAACGTTTACTTATATATCTTAGTAAGATTATATAACAGTAAGTAAGCCAAAACTGAATATACTATATTTTTCTCTAAAGTAGGTGCTTGATTTTTTCAAGTTTTTATTTGGATAACATACCACTAACTTTCTTAAAAAGTCGCAACCCTAAATATAATAATTGTTTTTAAGTGATTCATGCCTCTCATCTCCAGGTATTTTAAGATTGAAAATCACACTGTATAATTATTTATTTTAATTTGATTTTTGGCTTTACATTGTTAATTATGTTCCTGTTCTAGGTTTGACAACAAAAAATACAGGAATGGAATCGAAAATATTATTGAAATAATCATATTGAATGCGTTCGTATCATTTCTGAATATTTAAGTGTCTGTTTATTCAATTTCAAATTAGTAACTATTGCCTCATTTGCCTCTAACTATGACTACTTAAGTTTTGCGTTTAAGCTACCCACACACATTTAGTGTTTTATACCTTCCTCTAACGAGGCAATCCAATATAATGGAGCCAGTCGAATATAATCGAAATGAAAAATATACTTGTAATCCTCAATTATTTTATGATTTAACATTAGTATAAATTAAATATACCTATTACCACTTTTTCTCATAAAACAATAATAACCTATCTGATCGACCTCACGCGGGATGGGTATACCACGACCTCTGACTGCGCTTTCACCCGCCCTACAGAGTAACTTGTTTCAATACAGTACCCGAAGTAGGTACCCCTTTGTAACTCTTAAACGTTTTACGCCATATTTTATACCTTTTGTCAGGCCTGATAGGCTCCTAGGTAACATTTATATTGCTATAAATTTCCTGAAATTTTTTTTACAAAATTCTAAGGATTTCAATGGATTTAAAATGTTCAACTAATCCGACTGAAATTTTCATGAAAATATTTCAAAACTTTTCAAGTAATATTATGTATTATAATATTTTTCATTACCTCAAATTCAATATATCAAGTTTAAATACCAGTGCGATGGTTACCGCTTAACTTTTAAGTTTTAATTAATTCCACATTTCACTAACAGCTTTGCTACATTTCCACGATAAAGATAACGATCTCACTCACGATTTCCTTTGGTGTTTTAGTATAACTCAACGTGTAGTGAACTATGAATTGTATTTAGATACGAGAGCGACAAACGTATCGTGGCAACCGCACTGCTGCACGCCGCACCGCACGCAAGCGGTATCAAAGGCTTCGACTAAATTGATAAACATCTCTACCACGATATTCTCAGAAGTTTAGCTCCCTATACATTATAAATGTCTACTTCCGCGGCAAATTCTGCCGTTATACGAATTTCTTCCTAATAAGAGCGTCGTAGAAACTCTGTTTTCGTTTGAAAACTGTTTACCTAGAGAATAGATTGTTTTCCTTTTATTTGCTTAAATATAGCAAATAGTTCTATTAGCGAAAGTAATAACTTACTTTCAGGCAGATTACATTTGATTGCATTAAATTTGCTACTCAAATTCACAAAAAAATCTTTGAAAATATTTCATTCTAGTTAACAACCGAGCAATAGTAGGTAAAGACAAAAGGTGGAACCTCTTTTATATTTAAGCCAACGATAAAACACGTCTTTATATTCTAGTGATTAATATTACTTACCACAAAATGGATAGTATTATCGTCATTGGGGTTTATGGGGTGAGTGCACCACGTTCACGACCTTTGGCCGCGCAAAACCAACTCGGGTCGCTATCGGCGTATTTCCCGCGCGATCACGCGATTCAATGCCGATAGTGACAGATTTCGATTAAAAAAAATTCGCAAACGCAAACGGCAATTGTTTTAAGGACGAGATTGTTTTCCAATTCAGTACCTAGGTATTCCAAAATAGAAAATCATATGTGACTGATCTCAGGCATAGCATTAGTCCATTTTAGTGATAGTTAAAGATATGCATTGGCGGCAGTAACAATTTATCTACTGGCAGGTAGATTATAATATCATTTGCTATTTCTATTTCACATAAAATCTTCTTTAAAAAATATTTCACCCTCGTTGACGGCCGACCCATAGTAGGAACCTTTTTATATTGGTTTAAGTACCTACTAACTTGTCTTCATACTCTAGTGATTAATATCACTTACCATAAAATGGATAGTATTATCATCATTGGGGTTTATGGGGTGAGTGCACCACGCTCACGACCTTTGGCCGCGCAAAACCAACTCGGGTCGCTATCGGCGTATTTCCCGCGCGATCACGCGATGCCGGTAGTGTCAGATTACACTTGAAAAATTCGCAAACGGAAAATCTACCGCAATTGTATAATACCTTTAGTATTAAAGTGATCTCTGGATATGATTTTGATATTGATGTGATGTTTTCTTTGGATGTTTAGTATAATATTAAAATTGTGATGACTTTTAATCTAAACAAAATAAATGTTATACTTATTCATTTACTTTTTTTTTTTAATTAATTAAAGCTTCATTAATAACAATATTACATTATTTTATATCTAATAGGTATTGTCACTGTCAATATTTTTACCTCTGAATATGATTCTAAGTGTATTAATTTTAAAAGTAATAAAACATTAGCAAAGATATATAAATAGCATTTCTGTGCAATAAGTACAAACAATAAATAAAAGTATACTTAGAAAAAAGTTGAAACCCTTGAAACAACATGTCACTTTAGAATTGATCACGCTACTGTAAACTATTGAACCGTTATTAATTTGATTAACGACTTACTGAAACTTACATAGCGCTTTATAAACATAAATGGCTAGCACAAAGTAATTTAATTGAAGTCGCTAAGCAACCGCGAACAATAACAGCCAACTCATTAAAATATATTGGTAATATACTTAATAAACCTTAATAAATATGTTAAAAGCAAAAACAAGTGTCTTTTTGAATTATAGAAAACCGAATCTGAGATAGTCAATCGCCTTCCGCCAAGAGTATACATAGATACCTGTGAAGAAGAAATAACATCCTTAAAATCAAATACATAATATGTAAAAATAGAAAAATACTACGACAAATATGCAGTCATACAATAGGCCACTGCAACCCATGGATATCTGTAATAAGCAACAGATAAGATTAAAATCTTACCTGAGGCTGGAAAC
The DNA here is from genome assembly GCA_018251915.1 of Urbanus proteus proteus. NCBI lineage: Eukaryota > Metazoa > Arthropoda > Insecta > Lepidoptera > Hesperiidae > Urbanus > Urbanus proteus. Next base: position 13,585 of record DWPV01003771.1, read on the forward strand.
ATGTCTTGCTTGTGCCCCTGTGGAAAACTGCGGTACCTACTAAGCAGAAATAAGTATGACGGGATACCACCGGAGACGAATCACAATAGATTCTGCCGCGATCAAAAAATTATCGAACATTGAGATAAAATTATGTACATAGTATGTATTAATTTACATCTAATTACACTAAATATTTTAAATTCTATTCATTTAGTTTTACAACGTGTTATATCAGGGAATTAGAATGATGAGCTATGAGCTATTTGCACATAATGGCTGCAGCGGAAACAACTCTTGTTATTTCAAATCGTGTTCTGTAACTTTCACCATTAGTTGCAGTTTCAACAATAAACGTTTTTGTTATTAACATTTATTATACTCTACCTATTGTCACTTTGTCGACTGCATCTAAAAAACTAAATTCATTTTTTTTATACGATTACGTTCCTGATAAATAAACATTCTTTTTTAATACGTGAGGCCGTAAACGTGATAATTACTTTCTGATTTATTACGGACGGTATAACTACACTTATACGATGATACATTACTTTAATTTTATTGATTCGTAAATTATTCAGACAAGCTGTGATTTCTGATTTACACAAGATTGTCTGAAATAATTTATGCAAAATAAACGGTCAAAATAATTAATAAAAGAATGATAGTAACGGAACCAATTTGACTTTTTTACATAAACATATAACCATGTACGAATAACGCTAATATGCGAGTAGATAGTAGATGAATAATTTCAGATAATTTTATTTACTACGCTACGAATGCGCAGGTACATACTTGAAAATAAATAGCGTTTTCCTGTGTAACCCCTTATTAATAAAGGCTTACATATTACCATCAATGGAACTTAAAAGGCTAATAGGGAATACATTTTATGGTTCTTAGACGTGTTTGTAATTTCGGGATACATTGGCCACCTGTTTACAAATAATAAAATAAATTGATTACATATTTGTAATCTGTAACCAACCATTATAACTAGAGAGAGTAACTAACCATTATAACTAGAGTGTAGTTACGTCAAACGATTGCGTTTCTGTTCTGTTTCTGC
>DWPV01003772.1:0-14637 GCA_018251915.1 Urbanus proteus proteus
GGTGTAACACGATCACAGGATAATCCATGGCAGGGTGGTAGAGGACCTCAATACCTATCGATCTGACCCCATGTATTTTGGCCGACTTTCAGTGGTTCTCAACTTATTTGTGATTTTGTACTTTTTTTAGAAAACCCCGATTTTAGAAAAAATCTTTGAATTTTTTCTCTGTAATGAAAATGTTATCACTGACTTTGAAGCGATTTTAAGAAAAAACTTTACTGGTGTTTTTTTTCTGGAAACTATGTTAAAAACTGTTGGCATTTATGATTATTTAAAACTGCAAATTTCAATTAAGGTATCATAATAAAATATGCACTTCAATAGTCCGAGCGTCAAAAATCAATGTTAGCTATATGTTACAAACATTGTACAAATAAGCTGAAATTTGCTTTGATTTGCAAATAATTACATTGTGTTATAAAACATTTGATACCTTTGATAAATTAAACTTTTGTAGCTTATACAAGTTTATAATTCCCGGTAAAGTAAAGAAAGTATCGAAGGATAGGAAATAAGCATCTCCCGTTTCATTAGATCTCAGTAACGTGGCGTGTATCGGTAGCTACATTGTACAAATAAGAGAATTTGCTTTGTTTTCCTTGGCTTTCATTGTTTCGTAACATTTACAGAATTTTGTTTAGGGTAATTTATACCTAGTTTTGTTTGTTCTTCAAATGCTAAATTCACTTATTAGGCTCGATGGACTGTTGAGATTATTTAAAACAGTAGTCTTACCTAAGATTGATTACTTATGCTGCAGGTTTAGGTACTTCTGAGGACTAAGATAGAATACTTAAAATCTACAACTCACAGAAGTTTGTCACAGATACAGAATTATCCCTGATTTTCACCACATGTAATATATTTTTTTATTTTAAATCATAACGATGTGTCATTATTTTTAATAAGCCACAATTAAATCCATCCCGTGATGTCACACAGTTAAACCGTTCCTCAATCCAGTTTAACCGACAAAGCGACGCTATTCTCTTATGGAGAGAATTATTTTAATGTTTAGGTTCAGCGTAGTGTGACGAACAATCATAACTGAGAGTAGCAATCTACTGCCAACACCACAAAGGCTGGTCTATCCGCGCTCTTTTATTTCTATGTGTGAAATTCTTCAGGCATTCTAGGTTTCAATTCCGCGTGGCATGAATACAAAGTGTAGGCACACTTACGTTTTAAGTACAACACTTCATAGTTTTCTACTTTTAAAAGTGACATTTGTATATATATTTATATAGGTATTAACTCGTTGCGTCCTACTGCTAAGCTAGGACTGGATGAAATTAAGGCAATGGCAATGGAATTCAGAATTCTTTAAATGTATAAGCTTAGAGTTTTCGTAAACAAATCATAGTTAATTTATGATACATACAGAGGTAATTATGAAAATGCGGTGTGCCTGGGATTTGATTCCTGCAGTTAGAAGCCATATTTTATGATATTATTCGTAGGTATAAGGTATATGCATAACCTACCATATACGTAAACTTTACATGGGATACCTTCACTAAAAAACACAGAATACATAATGTAATCTAATGTACAACATAATGGCATATATGTCCATGTATGCCAAATATCTGTTACTGTACTATACTTTGTCGTTACGGGGAATCAAACCCGAAACCTTCTACTCAGCATTCAGATATTGTTGTGCTCGATCATCGTTTATTGTAATTTAAGACTGAGCTGCATTCGTATTCAAGTAAATGTTCTTGTATTTTCGTGACCTACTTTCACGGATTAGGTGATTCAAAAATAACTTTGTTAGTATAACAATTTCTCTCACAATAAAATGAAAATAAACGTAACATAAAGGTCCGTACTATTTTTGGCGCAAGGTATTACGTATTACGTAAAATTCTACGTACAAGTACGTAGAACTCTACATGTGTATAAAATTCTACATGCATGTACGTAGAATTTTATTCTTGGAACTGTTATTGCGTACCGCATACCCCATACAGATATGAACTGAATCCAATATTGCCCATATTTTATTGAAATATGAATATTATTATGGCTTCGGGCGCTATATTTTTATACGCAATAGTAGTTTTAGTTAATATGAGAAAATATTTATCTACACAAATTTGGCCTACGTTTTATGGTTTGTATTTTTTGTTAGACAATATATAAAGTTTTTTTTATGAAACTGTGGGAGTCTTATCTGTCACTGTCCACCTCGTCGCCTAGTCTTATCTCGTCTTGTTAAGTGGTAAGACTGAAGTTTTGCCAATAAAACAAATGCTTTGCCACCGATATCTTATGAGTATTTTTTACACATCCTTCAAATCATACCATCGTAGAGCTTAATACTGCCGATGAGGCAGAACTACGGGTATGTGGCGCTGGTGCTGTTACGAGACTGAAATAATCGTAGATACTGCAGTGGTGCTTCCTAAATCAAGCTACGATGAGCATTAGCCCCTTTTAGTTTATTTGCATGTTTAAATATAACAAATATAAAAAGAACGAAATAAAATGAAATATGTATTTCACAGTGTAGGTGCTACATAACTCAACACCTTGATATTATGTAATTCTTACATCCATATTATTACAGTGAAATTGTTACTTTTATCGTTATTGTTAAATTTTAATTTTAAGTTTTTTTTTCAGTATAGTCCTTAAACAAGTAGCTTAACATATATAAAATGCATGCAACATAAATAAATGTATGAGTGCGTGTTATCTACATACACTATGTCTTAGCGCAAAGAAAATAAAAATTGAGAATAACAAGCCTAATAGAACAACCACGTATCATTCGTCCAAGACTGGGTCTTGCCACTTCCCCACACATCTATACATTACTTGAAACCGTAAAAAGCCAATGTAATAGTTGACACTACTAAAAGCTTTCGAGGTCACGAGAAATAAAAAGAAAACAATATTACTGTTGTGGTTCGGGTGGGACATTAATATACATTTGGCCGAGGGAGGGTGCGTCGCATTTTCAACGCAAATTGAGCTACAAAATAAATTGAGTTCTACTTATTTATTTCATTCATTCGGTCCTCATATTGTGAATTTTGAGTTCGCCAAATTATTCGTTAGCGTTTAGTGATGCGCTCTCGGAATAATTTGGTGGGACGAAAATAATTGCGGTTATGAATTTCTTTGTGCTCGTAATTTGAATTATCGACGCTTAATAAAATGGAACAATAAATATTGTGCGCGGTTATTTTAGTGAAACAAATGGTATTTCGATATTTTATAAAACAATGATGAATACTTACTAGTATTTTTATGTTATTAAGTAATATGATATGTATATTGTTAAATGTACAATATTTCCGCAATAAATTAATAATAGTATTTAATTATTTGTGTTGAATATAAAATAAATGTTATTTCCGTTATTAATTTCATATAAATTGTCTAACATCAAATGCAAGCTGCACTTACGTTTAGAGTATCCGTGATTAAAGTATTTTCTCTGAGACAAAAACTAGAGCGCATTAAAAATGTTTTGAGATTGGGATTTATTGATACGAATTAAACAATCATGCAATATAATTCCAAAGAAAATATATACTTATAACAGGAAGTATTCGATACTTGGAAACTCCAAACCACAAATGTATCGCTAATAATTAAACTACTTGCTTGTATCGCTTTGTTCCGATTCTTTTAACTTTCGTCGATTATATAAAAAGTGTTTGCTTCCCAGATTAATCCCAGTAATTAACTTAAACAATTGAATAAAACATTTTAAAAGTAGCACGTGAGCTTTTGTTTAATCTTTTCATTATTTTGTCCGCCGTCGTAGCCGTCACAATTAGCCGGTTAATTACTCTTAATACCAGTGTTTCGCCAGACGCGCAAACAGAGACCGTTAATTGTAATGAAGGCAACCAATTCTCCGGCCTGAACCGAAATCCTCTTTCATTTCGGCTGGAAGGCGGGGGGCGTAGCAATACGCCAGTCAGTTTGCCAAAAACAAGCTCAATAACGGGCTCGCAAACAGTACAAATGATGCGTTAGTGACAAAACAACCCTCCACCTTCCCTTTCTACGGCGAACACAGAACAAGGACGGCTTGACGAACACAACGGAAAACAAGACAGGTTATTATCTCCAAAAGACGCCGCGTCTGATATTTTCCACACGTTCCCGGTTATTCACAAGAGACTAGAAGCGAAAATTAGTTACTGGAGATTTCTTGTTTTTGTCTGAATGCATTGCGTGATTTTCTTTGTTAGAGAATAACAAACGCTACCTTTGGAATTGAACGACGCGTTCTGAATATAAAAAAGATTGCACGCTCGCTCGTTGGCGACAGTCCACGCTATAGTGTTTGGTTAGTGGAAGAGTTTTTGGAGGAAGCTAACTTTATTAAAGTTTTAGTCAACAGATTTTTGCAGAACGAATATGCACGGGAGCAAAAACGTAAAAATGTGACAAAGTCGAGTTAGCAACACTTCTGTATACTGTGTACACGAAATAGACTGTAATGTTATCCTCAGTCGCATATTTCGGAGCCGACCGTTGTTCGCGCGTTGCCGCTTTGTATTCTTTTGGTTAATTTTTTGCTGGATTAATTTGTCTGCGTATTCAAATTGCAAATTGTGAGATAAAAGGATGACCTTTTTACATTTTTGCACAGATTCTCCATTTTGGGAGCGTACATTACGTGAACAATATAAGACAGTTTGAACAACAGTGATGGCGTAATTGTGTCGACATTTACTTATGAAGCGCTTTTAATTACAATTGGTACAATAACTAATGCGTATCGTAGAATGATATAGAAATCTCTGATTAAACTTTCATCTATGGCCTCAAACAGCACATTTTAATTTCTACTCATGGTGTACCTAGTAGATGACAAAATAAAGCCTTGATATGGGCAGCAACATCATATTATGTTCAGCAGAAAAAGTAAGAACGGAATTCGATAGAAAAAAATATACGAGCCATTTTTTTACATTGCATCTTTATGTTACATTTTGTTAAGTTGACCATAAACTATTTACCTAATTGCCCGCGGTTCTACGTAATATTCAACAAAAAGCTGGCAGACGATTTCTGAGGTACTTTTAAATAGTGGGTTAATTAATGAATTTATATAAAGTTAGCACAAAACTATCATATCATATCATACGTAAAAGGTGCTAGAATTCTATGTAATTCGACTTCGGGAGCACCACCGCTACACCTATTCCTGCCTTATAACAGCAGTTATAACTGTTGTGTTCTAGTCTGAAGAGTATGGTAAAGGAGACATATGTACTTATCCGCGGCGTTCCAGCTCAGTCCTCAAAGGTAGCAACGCATCTGTGGTCAACCTCAGGTAGGACCTTGATCTAATCTAGGATTGATTACAGATGTCTATAAGTCCACTTATCATCAGGTAGACTGTATGCTCGTTTGCTTCTTCCATCATATAAAAAATACACATTTTGTTCTGTAACTATCTGTCTAAACAAATAAACCAGTCAACACCTATAGGTAGACAACATAAGTCGTATTTCGAATAAAAGTATTAACTTAAGGAAAAACTGACACAAAATATAGAAGACGCTCCGACTTTATAGTTGCACAGATTATTTTGTTATAGAAGTGAAACCTGAACTCGCGTATCAAGATGGGGTTCAACACAAAGCAACACGTAGAAGGTTGATAGAGGGTGACATTTTCTTAAGTTACGGCATTTTCTTGCCGATTCAATATCCTTTTTCTATTTTGTTCGAGAGCATATCGCGTCCCCTACTCCTTGCCGAGGTTTCAGTTATCTCAACTCACGGGGAATAGTTCATACGGTTTATTTATTAACATCTCCTTGTTCTTGGTTCAGTATTGGTAGGTTTCTTTGCATTTTTTATAGTCGTTGTTATTCATCATACATAGATCTTTGCATCATACAGTTTTTACTCAGTTTTATTAATGATGACCCTATTAGCATTGACGTTACCATACTTGTCTGATATGCCAAAGTTAAATTTCGCAATCAGATTAAATTCAGATTTCTAATCTGGGTCTACTGTTCATCATAGACACGATGTAAGAAGTCCTGATCGTGAAGGCTATAGCGAAGTATAGAAGTTTTTATTTTATTTTTTGTTAATAGATATTATATACGATTTTATTATAAGCAAATATATCGATATAATAATTCGTTACTGACAATATAAATGGATATCCATAATAATATCAAACATATACCAGAGTAATAATACTTAAAAAACAATATTTACTTATTCCTACACCAAACAAATCTTAAGGGTAGCTTATAATCGTTCGCCAAGGCGTCCGTGGTAGGCGTCACGTACCTCCCTTGTATTTCCCTGTACATTTTTTCCCCTCTCTATGAAGAAGTCATAAATCACGTGAATGTAAATCTGTAGCATCCAGCAGCGGATGAGTGACGCGCCATTATCGGTCCACCGCCGCATCGGCCTAAACTTGCCCAAACTTTATATACCACCAATACTTTTAATGTCCTCCGGCTTACTGCTTTATCATTCTATTTTTCAGTGTTTGGGACTAGTTTTATATCCGTCGTAAGCTAAGTAATAAAAGTGAATGCCGACGTCACGGCCCTAATAGGCATGTATCTTTTAACGCTTAAACTATTTACCTGGATGTGTCAGGAGGTTATCTTTTTACAGCGTATGTTTTTAGGTATACCTATAGTTTGGATTGGCGGATTTTACCATAATTATGAGGAATCGTCTCAATTATTATAGCGACAACGGCTATATAATTTTTAAATATGACATCTGAAAACTGAAATAAATAAATATGTTGGCAGAAAGGTACGATTAAAGACATAGGATTTAGGTACGATTTTATTATAACCTTTAATTTTAAGCAGTCGTAATTTTTATTTTTAAGATAATTCACTAATTCAGTATTTGTAATTATTTTTATTTCCTTCGTAAGCTATGGAATAAGATAACGCCGACGTCACGTCCGCCCCTAATAGGCATGTATCTTTTAACGCTGGAACTATTTTACTAAAAACTTTGAACGCCGATAAAGCTAAGCAAACTTTGGTTATTTGATCTTTGATACCGTTATGATACAAGTATCCATTATAAATGAGACTACGTTTTCTCCGCTTAATGATCTTTTTACAAAAGAAGTTAATTGCTTAAAAGTTAGTTACTTCTTTTTATTGCTAGGATTTTTTATTATTATTCACTTATATTTCATACTGTTATTCACTTTTAACTTCGATAATGAAATGTTTACAAAACTAAAATAATAAATACATAAAAAACAATAAAAGTGCATTAATTGCAAAAAAAAATAAGTTCATCATGATTAACACCTAGATAAGATAAAACGTAAAACGCTGACAGATATTGAATTCATACTGTATATTGTAGTGTATTTGGACCTTTATTATTTTATTTTTAGTATTTGGCTACGACATTTAAAATAATAAACATTCTTCAATAAATATTTATTCACTTTTGACCACATAACAAGCTAATTAAAATAAACAATGTAATAGAGGATAATCCCGACGCCGTAACATCTGTTCGTAATAGGCTTATTATTTAACGCTGAAACTATTTTACTAAAAACTTTGAACACCGATAAAGCCGACGTAGAAACTTCGCTTTTTTGAACTTTGATACCGACTTGATACAAGTATTCATTAGAGACGAAATTGAGACCCTGTGTCTGGTCTTAATGAATATTCCACTTAAGAGGTAGGCTTACCCTTTTCACTAGTTAATGCTAAGTTTAGAGCACTTAGCAATAATTTTACGTAACTTTACATTCGATTACTCGTAGCTAGAAAAATACTGTAATAGATTGAATACAATTGTAAATCACTTTCGTCTTTATCTGTTTAACCTTACTTGTATTTTAAAAAACGACTAAACTGATTTACGTATACTTGCAAAAAGTAAGAGTTACAAGAAATAGCATTAACATGGCTAGTTAAATGGCATACATATTTTATGCCCAATGTTCTCTAAAAATATATAGTCACAATTCCCATAATACATCTACACCTACTCCCTATATATTTTTATATATCTAAAGTTCTTAATCTACATATGACTCAATTATCTTACCAAACAGCCAGGAGTTGACACTTGCAAAAAATAGCAAATTTAATAATCACATGCATAGGAGGGTTCCAGCGAATCGTACATCAACCCCAATATTAAAACACAGCACATCACGACATTTCATTTATATCAAACAATCCGAAACACTACGTCAACATTTGTCTTGTAAAATAATGAAACGTCAGATATACGGCACCGATTTCTGTTTGGGAGCAACTTTGTAATAAGCCGCCTCTTCCTCTGTATCCATCACTCAGCCGAGATTCCACCGTCTGTCACACCCGATGACCTTTCTCATTTTAATTTCACACGTTAACACACAATATACACTCCGGAAACGTCAAACATAAAATCTGACTCCAACATATCCATGTAGTCGGCAGAGATTTTTGCTTGGGCACAAGTTCGTAATAAGCCGACACGTCTTCCTCTGCATCCATCACTCAGCCGAGATTCCACCGTCTGTCACACCCGATGACCTTTCGCATTTTAATTTCACACATTAACACACAATATACACTCCGGAAACGTCAAACATAAAATAACGCACGATTATGTCTCCTTTTACTATGATGTGACTTCAACATATCTATGTAGTCGACACCGATTTCTGTTTGGGCACAAGTTCGTAATAAGCCGACACGTCTTCCTCCACATCCATCACTCAGCTGAGATTCCACCATCTGTCACACCTGATGACCTTTCTCATTTTAATTTCACACGTTAACACACAATATACATTCCAGAAACGACAAAATATACCTAATCATCTACTAGGGATATGATTTTGAATCGTAAAGAATATTTCGGATATATTCATTTATTACAATGGAATATTTTGAATAATTATCTGTTTTAAGGATTAGATATTTAAGATTGATAGTAAAACAACCAAATTTAATATTTAACTTAATTATTTATTTACACACTCGAGAAATGAACTGTAACTTCAAATTTTTGCGTAGCAGATCAGTGACGTTAATGAAATACCATGCGGTCTTAGTATGTGTAATACATGTCCGTGATGTGTAATTTGTATTAATTTTACGTTCTCTTTCTTTACAGGTACTTAAACGTGTGGAAGCTGACGCGATAGCATACGCATATGGTTTGTTAAATAATGCAATTTATACAGTTGTTAAAAAAAATTGTTAATACAACGCGTTAGTCCCTACTCATCGTGAAGCGAGGTGTACCTTTAGATTTATAGGCGACAGCAATTTTATTGAAGTATCACATCCATATAAGTGTCTAAATCTGTCTAACATGTAGCGAATTGATGCAGAAATACGTGTTACAAAGACATTTCAATTATAGCATAAGTAAAAAATAACGTCGCCAAAAGTTACAATTCTGTATTTGCACTATAATATAATTTGTCATTCCAGTGACGTAATCAAGTTAAGTAAGATCCGTTTAAATTTAAAATTTTCGAATCTACTTGTTAACGAGTACCGTTCAAAAGTTACATGAATTTAACTTAATCAAAGCCGTGGCCGCGGCTAAATCTATTTTCTCGCAGACTTCAGTCTTCGTAACAAAGTTATTAGTTGACACTTAATTGAAGAAACGCTAACAATTTACTTTCAGGTATGTTTGACTATTAAACTAATTTTAATGAATTAAAATTATCAACCCAACTGTGGTCCTATTAAAAGTTTTACTAATTATGAATTCTTAGGTCTATTCAAATAATGTCATTTCATTTAGTCCTGGAACTGAGCAGATAAAGAAATAAAAAAGGGTTTATTTAATTTTATCTACGTTCCAAATGATCCTTCAAATATGTTACTATTTTATAATTATTTTAATTAATCAGATTACCTATACAAGTCCGTTTATATCAAGATATTCCTACATAATTTTGTTTTACTGTTCGCATAATCCGCATTAAACTGCATGAAATAAGCTAATATTTATTTTCTGAATGAATATAATGCTATTGTTACATTAATATATGTTATTGTCACGGTGTTAAATTGTTAATACATAGTGTGTGATTTTACTCATTGGTAGGCAATCAGGTACACTCTAACTGGGCTACTATATTTTTATGCAATTTCAGTTTACTTGTTTCTCACATACACATTCTCTAAAAAGTTATATTTCATTACAACTAATCTTAAAATAAAAAAAATCTTAAATTCTAACAAATTTCATAAAAGTACCTTAAACGGAGTGCACACCATTTTACATTTATATTTAGTGCCATAAGTAGGATCGTTGGACGGAATGGGCGAAGATTTGCATGTCAACTCGGTTTTCATAACTAATAGTTAGTTTTAGCCGTTAGTCCGAGAAACTTTGTGCGGAACGATCCAACTCGACGATGACTATGAAAATTATTAGGATTCGTTACAAATTATATGAAAACTTCACCAAGTATTGGCGGTGGATGTTTGTACTTTTAATAAACGAGGTAGAGGTTGTTTCTCTCGACTATTTAAACGATTTCTTCAAAGTGAAAAGTTTAATCGCCTTTCAATCTAAGTGATGAAAACGTATTACCTGTAACAAACGCAGCCCGTTTATAGGGAGGTAAATTTTAAAGGGGTTAATGATATTTCTTGGCAGCAATAAATAACTTACAAATTGTTTAAGGTATCCCGAGGGCATAGACTCGCAACAGACTGGGGATTTGCGGAGGAATAAGTTTTTCCACTCAAACTTTATTTGCACCTCAACTTGCGCCATCTGTCTGTTACTCGCAACTTATATTCTTGCTTCAAATGATTTAGTTTTCGAGTACTCTTTCAGGAAATATTTCCTTTTAAATTTCACAAGAAGTATGAATGTACAATGCTGGAATAGTTGGTGCAGTCTTAACAGAATAGCGATTTCGGGTAAGCACCTGTGAAGTATTTTGATGAGATACAGCAATAGTAGGTACATATAGGTATACATTACATAGTGTAATTGTTGTCTAGGAGATTTAAATAGTTCACAAAATCACGATGGAGATTAATTGACTATAAAAAAATCATGAATAATGGAAATTAACAAAATTTCGTTACAAATCGTCGTATTGTAACGTGCATCACACTTCGTAAATTTTCACGACACCCCGTTCCATGACTCGATGTTGCGACGTATGTACCACATTATGTTGAAGTCATTTGCTTGATCGTTTGTGTGTTTTGCGTTTTTATCTGTAATTCGCTATTATGTAATATTACTCACTGTATATTACATGTGTATATTATATGTGTACTGTATTTAACGAAATACTGGTCTATTCTAATAAAAAGAATCCGAAACCAAAATGCAATTACGTTGCAGTGATGGAGAAAGGCGTAGAGATAAAATATATTGTAGGGTAGAGATAAATAAACATTTTTACATAATTATCAATCCATTACTGCTTAAGTGAGCTCTATTTTGTAGTCATACTCTGAAGTACAAGTCTTATAAATCAGATTTAAACAAAACAAAAAAATCATAGATCGATCATAATATGATTTCAATTTCAGTATTCTGTTGACATCTCGGATCGTATTTCGTGAACTTATTATACTTTGTTGGCAAAATTACTTTGCTTAAATCAGTAAATAGTTTCGGCAAACTAGGCCCCAAATGACATTTCACCTAGAAAAGTTTTTACGGCGACATTACAGCCGAAACTTTTGCGGGTTAATGTCGCAAGTTTTAACTCCAAATCTTGATATTCGGTGTCTTATAAATGCATGGGTTTTGCTTAAGTAAAGTAACTTTTATAATAATGTTATATTAAACGTATGACTTTTTAATCTAAAATATTTATAACAGAAGTTAACGTTATATTGTAAGTTTACCTACTAAAGATCACCACTCAATATTCGTTATTAATAAGTAGTACTAATATTTAATAATTTAGAACGATGCATACGGTATTTAGAACGACTTCAAACAGTATTTCATACTAATTTGTATTTAGAAAAAAATACAAATATTTCGTTCTAAATTATGGTACGTTAATATTTTATATTGCATTCAGGATATTTTGTTTGTAATTAATCACTGGCGCCCATGGACATATAATTAACTCTATACAGATCTGACATTACTGAGATGATCACCGCATATCGTGTCATCCATTAAAATTTTCGAATAGAATCTATTTCGTATCGTCATTTTAAATATGGTTCTCTCAGTGTAACTAATGACACATTACGAGTATATTTGTCATTAAAGAACACAAACAACGCAGTTAATTTATCAAACATAACTGCAGTGAACACATAAATACATTTATGTTATCCAATTGTTATTATCAATTAATGCCTTATTTGAGAGGTGCTCTCGTGAAGTAGCCAATGTAATAATAATAATTAACCCACCGCCCAAACGTAACGTGGTTAGCACTTTACTATGAACCCAAAAGTAATTTGCAATCCTTTTGCGTACTATTAAATTATTTCGAAATGTACTCACGTACGCTCTCACGTTCACTCCCTACCAGTTTGTATTATTTTTCATTTATGCTAAGTCATTGAAGTCATGGCTGAGGTGTATGTCCCAGTGGTATGAATGGCGTTCCTCAGCAAAGTTTGTTGGTGGAATTCTAAGCTAGCATTATTGTATCAATGTATCAATTTAAGAAATATAATCAATTATGGAAGCAATGACGTCATAATATAACTATTTAACTACTAGGGGTAGCGTGTAGTTAAAGTTAGTTAATTAGTAAGTTAGGTACCTAACCACGCTACCAGCTTGACTATCTAGTCAGGCTGGTTAATTATGACCTCAACCGTTTTACCCCGAGAAGAATAAAATGTAGGACTATAATTATAAGCCATGGTGGGCCTCTATTATCATAACTTCTTAAAACTCTGAGCAGACGAATCTATTAGTTTTATTAGAACGCTACTCAGTTGATAATGATGTTACTATTAACAAAAATAACCATCCAGACATTTACGATATCGTGGTCACTCCAAGCTAGCAGCAGCAAACAAAGAGATTAGTCAAAAATAACCCGCCTTACGGTGCGAAACGTAACATAAACGATAACAAAACCCCCTAAACTTTGTTCCAATAAATTCAGCCTCAGATAAGATTCAATAAAGTTGCCGGTGGCTCAGAGCTGTCATAATTTTAAGAGCGTTCATAAATCCATCAATATTTAAGCTCTGCGGCCACAATATTTTTCTTCGAGCAAAGCGACCCCTATCCGAGACAACGGTGCGTCACACACTCGCCACATAAATTCCGATAATCCCTGGACTGCAAATCGTGTACGTTTACTATATTCATGGCTATTATTCATGAGTTTGCTTTGCGGGGTGAACGCCGCCAAGACTTAATAATTCGAGTGGAGTATCGCTGTAAACAACAGTAAGCGTGTACACAAACATTGGATGCAGCAAACAAGCTGTTTAGTCGTTTGTTTAATATAGGTACCTTCCAGTAAATAGAAAATCAATATGGTTCATTCTATTTTGTTTAAAGTCTGGCTTACAAAAGAAATTTGATAGTGAAGGTTCTGAAAAGCTCTTTGTAGGTAAATATCATATTGTCTTTTTGTTACTTTTTTCTTAAAGATGATCCAACATAAATCACTTTCTCTTTCATTTTTTAAAAAAATCTTATTATTTATCAATAACAAAACAACAATATATGTTCGAATGACGGCTAGAAAGTCACCTGTCTAACATATTATCTTAAACAATAAACTTATTTTTTCATTAAGAAATACAGTTAGGTAATGCAGTTTATCGGCGGCGTACAATATACATTGCTATGAGTCCTTTATTAAATTGAACTCGATTCTAATAACTTTTATGAAACAAAACATGTACCACTCAAATATGTAGGTACATGCTGTTAGGACATACGAGTACATACTTATATCTAAGTAATGCTTTGAACACCAACTCGCATTGGAGCAGTGTGGTGGAGTACGCTCCAAGCTTCTCTCTGTTGTGGGAGAAGACCCGTGCCCAGCAGCGGGACAAAAAAGGGTGTCGGCAATGCTTTGAAATTCTCACTACCTACACTTTATAAGCATCTAATTACGAAGGAATGTGTTGTTAATAATACTAACATTCAACATAATAACACGTAGCTAGCTATTTTACAGCATCTCATTTCCTAAGTCGTTAGTATAATATAACTAATTACCTCCTACGAGATATTCTCGGAGCGCTATGAAATGGGGTTCTTCAAAAAAGGTGCAAAAAGAGCTCTTCTTCAAAGCCGGTGATGCTTTGGCGACTCCTCTGGTGTTGCAAATGTCGATAGGCGGTGGTGACTACTTTCCATCACGTAACCCGTCTGCCTTATCGTTAGGCAGCCCCACAGTAGGATTTTCTCCTGTGTCGTGATTGCCAATGTGCCATGGACACACAAGGACGAATACACAAACACCCAGACCCAGAACACTAAACTCGTCATTCAGATATCTGTCTAACAGGGAATCCAACCCGGGACCCCCTGCGCGTCGGACCGGTATAATAACCGCTCCGCCACGGGCGTCGTCATAATCATTACAATTATATTTGTAATAACTAGCTGAACCCCGCGGTTTCACCCGCGTTTAAAAAGTAAAGAAGAACACATATTCAAACATAAATGTCATCCCGCTATCCCGCGACGGTGCGCGCAT
>DWPV01003773.1:0-14635 GCA_018251915.1 Urbanus proteus proteus
GTAGCCATTGAATATCTAAACCTCTACAAGTCGCAACTATCAAAGTAAATTCACTTTGCAATATAATATATAATTATAGTAGTAGCGGTTTGAAATTCAGTTCACGCCTGGTGTTCGATCTTGGGGGTCCCAGGCATGGAGACACGTCCACGCATTTAAATCCCCGACATTCACCTGACTTTCTAAATTTATATGCGTATTAGAAAAAACGGTGAAGTGTAAATTCTTTAAACCTACACGCTTAAGAATTCAGAAAATAAAGACCGCAAAGATGTGTTAAGTCTACAAATCTAGATTTGGCTATTGTAGTAATCTTTCTCACTTTGTAGAAAGTACGTTAATTTAACAAAAACTGAACTATTTATATAGGTCCCTTATTAAATTATTTAAAGTCTTTAAACACAACAAATACATAGGGCCAGAATATATATTTATTATGTGGCATTTATTAAACAGTCCAAGTGCACATTCAAATCGAGCATGGTTTCTGCTGTCGACTTAGAGTGTATGATACACAATTACTTACTGTTGGTAATAAGTTTTATGTGAACACAGCCTTATAATATTTCTATTTTATATGTCATAACTTCAATACTAATTTATATACTCTTATAGAGTAGTACTTTAACAGTTCCTTCCTTTTTTTCAGCAGCCGGGACCGGCAGCGGCCGTATTAATAATTACGTACATTATAAGAGTTAGTATATAATTATGATTTCATTTCATTGTGACTGAAATATATTCTCATTACCTAATTTAAACTTTTCTCAATTGAGATTTACGACTATGTAAAGTGCATTTTACTACTGATAACTTATGTTTGATTCATCGAACTTGTAAATTATTTTTTTAATTTGTTTATATAAATTGTTTTCAATAGTATAATACACATTTGTACATTTATAGACAGGGCATAATCAACTAAGCTTTTATTTTATGTTAAATCAATTATAGGATCCATCTTTGACTGCTGAATGAAATCAATGTTGCATTATATGAATACTGTAAAATAAATTAAGGTGGCACAATAATTAAATAATTCGCCCGCAGCACTTGTCATTTTGTCTGATTGTCTGAAGATATATACTGAAAATGGCTAATTAATTCATCAAATTATGTCAATTGTAGTTTAATTCACACATATTTTCAACATTAAAAATGTGTAAAAAAATTGTGAGGGCCATAGAACATAAGTATAATAATTTGGATGTAGAGACGTTAGTTGTAAACATTTTACTTTATTAAAACTAACTTGGATGGACTACTTTGTTCCTCTTGTTTTCCTCAAAATCCACCACAGAAGTATAAGATAATATTTTGTAACATAAAAAACTCAGTCTCCTAAGTTTAACGTAAGATACCGTACATTTAATAGGTAATACAATACTATTGTTTGTTCTTCATTATGTTGAGATATAAAAGTAAAATAGGTCTTTTCATAATAAATGCTGTTATAATACAAAAGAGTTAATATTTTCATTCCTCACTAAAAACAAAAATCATAGTCTTTTTCACGAAGATCCTTAGTTGTGGATCTGATGAAGAGTAACGACATGTTATCACCCTTAATATTTCAAACTGGCTAATATTATGTATTAGTAGATTTTTCTTTTGGACTTGTAAAATAAAATCCTATATGTTTAAATGATGTACTATAGTGTAGTAATACTAATTCTCCCTGTGAAGATTTCTTTAATACTAACTGCATCGGGTGACTCTGGTTTTCGTTTTACAGTACAGCATAAAATTAAATATGTTATTCATTTCAAAACAACATATGCATACGGGATATTTTTTAATAAACACAACATGGCGAATCATAGTTTTTATTTACAACTGAAAATAAAATTTCTATAGAATACATATTCTATGGAATACGTATCTTTGGTTTGTAATAATAACATTCTTTTTAAGAATTGTGACATTATTAAAATACAACACTATGTATTTTATTTATTATAAATAAATTAGCAGCAACAGGCAGTACGACGTGTGTTCCTACTATATCGGCTAGCTCACAGCTTTATATTGTAGATATTTTTATACCAGTCTGATAATCAAAAAACTAAGTTCGCTTAAAACCCACTACTACTGGAGATGTTGTAAATGCGCGAAGCACCGTTGGTGCGCGAGTGTAGTGGATATCCAGCTCAAGATTAGCACTCATACAATACGAAAACTGTAAAACATAAATACAATGGCGATTTTCGAGCGCGTTTATTTTAATTACTATAAATTAAACTGTAGTACGTCGCGCATGCTCAATATCCAGAGTATGTGCGCAATGTGCTTCCTTATCAAAGTACAACAATGGTCCATCGCGACAAGTAGGTTAACTAGACGTACGATAGGAAATCGCGCCTGCAATAGGAGTCTAAATCTAAGAAATTTAATAAAACCAAATTCTGGCACTATGTTACTTTCTACTTATAAATTTATTCATTCAATAAATAACTTATTTCATATCGGTCAATTTTTAATGACAAAAAATGCATGAAAGTAGATAAATGCTGTGATTTCAGTAGGAGTAAAAAAAAGAATAATATCTTAATTCGATTTACTGACCCATGTTCACGTCTATAGAAACCAGTTCATTTAGAGCGACAGGCTGCTGTCCTGGGGATGTGATTCTATTGTAAATAATATTATGTCGGACTACACGTGTGCGTACAAAGCCATTTGGCTCTTATGAATCATTAACAATGCAACATATTTTCGGCTCGGGAGTAAGTATACTATACGGTTTAAATCTATTTGTGACATCTACCGCCGCTGGAAGTTGAACATCTTGATGAGAACTAGCCCCATGATGGTGGCGGCCGCCACGCCCACGCCTGCCTTCCACCACGACGAGTTGTCTCCCGCGAAGCTGGCAAAGCTCTTCAGGTGTCTGCAAGCGTTAGAAAATTATGTAGAACCGTAGTACTCTCTAACCTCTTTAGCTGTAATAAAAGTGTTTGTCCAGATAGAGTTTATGGAAACGGTCGCGGAAGATTCGTGTTCAAGTTGACCGTCCAGCTTTTGCGCGACAGCTAGTTTATACTATAACAACTTCATATGACATTCATTGACACTGCCGTGTGCGCCAGTGACGTATATGTATGGTTGTATGTGACCACTTCTACTGTCATGTGCTTAATATTTTGTGATCGCGCCCACCGACTTCAATGTGAACAAAACTTAAAAATTCTAGTTCAATATTCTAGCTTTTTTGTATGAAATTGGAATAGCAACTGAGCATGGTAAATCTAGCGTTAAAGGTTTTAATAAAGACGCTTTGTTACTTCTGAGGACCGTGTTGGATTTCGTCACTCTGCCTTATCACACCCTCTAACTTAGAACACAATATCACTTAATTTCATGAAGCAAAAATAGGTGTAGATGGTTCAATGGGCATCTTAAAAATTATAGTATTAGCTTTACTAACCTGTGTTTGCTGAATAAAATCCAAGCAGCTTGAAATTGACTGACCAAGGTAATTAAAATAACAGCATCATAAATTAGTTAACATTTGTTGTGTAAAGTACTATTTTTGTGATTGAATATGGTAAACAATATCTAATATTTAAATATTGGAATAAAAGATGGATTGTTAAAATGGCAATGAATTTCTTACACAGTTAATTACTGAAATATTTCATTATTTAGATGAAGAGATATTGTTTAAAGCGATCTACAGGTTTATGCAGTGTAGAAAAAAATATATAATATTACTTTATATATATATTGTTAACAGTTATTCTTTATAGGCACCCTAAGACATGCTGGTTTCACTTTGCATTGTTATTTGCCAATATACAATATTGTGCATTATACAAAGATTTTTAAGGAAATTAATTAAGGAAAGTATTATCTGCGACACATTTAGTACTAAATATTTTGTATTGATTATATTAGCAAACAAAAAGCAAGAAACACATGAAATGATTCTTATAAGCCAGTTCATATATGTCAGGAATGTTTATATTAAACTAGGATTTTATTTTCATAATAACGCGTGAATGTAATCCCCTTGATCTGACATGAGATTAGTTAATTATATCATGAGTATATGGCAACTTTAACAGAATGAAGTGGAGGGTAAAGAAATATGTGGTGATTTTAGTAGTACATATTGTGATTTGGAAAAATAGAGAAATATTCATAATTATTATGTTCACTAAAACTACGAGTACATTTGCTACATGAAGCACAATGCAATAGGTATAATCACGGTAGATCATAGTTTTTCAGGTAATTTAACCCAATATCAACTTCAACATACAATGCATGTAGCAAGGCTCCAAGAACTCTTATACTAACACTTATGACCTTTCCAGAGAAAAGTATTAGACACGAGTGGGTTGTAAACATATCAATCTATAAAAGCGTGCCAAACATCATCTTTTCTGAGCAATAAAATCTGATCACATATCTACTATAGCTATACAAGAAAACAGAATGAAACATGTCGGAAACTTACGGAAACGCAGCCATGGTGGCCAGTTTAACAAACACGTCGTGCTTGTTCTCTCTAATGTTGAATAGCTGCGGCGGCAGCAGCTGGTACTTTCCGCAGAACACTTCCGGCTGCAGGATGTACTCCTGCCGCGTGACTAGCGCCTCGCCGCGTGTGCCTACGATCAGCACCGGAATGTGGCTCTCGGCGAAATATTTCTATGAAGAAATTATAAAATATTGTATTCTTTAAACAACAATACTACATAAATAACCAAATGGAGTATTAATAAAAGACGCCCACTTCCCGACCAGTACGCTTACAAGATGCTCACTTGGAAGTTCTGTGCTATTAAAACATTGTACAGCTAGAAGCATCTAGCTGTCAAGCTAGAACATTAAACCATTCTAAAGCACCCGACCTTCCCTTGGGTGCAGCACAGGATCTCCTTCTTCTGGCCGTACACTAGCACAGTAGTGTTAAACTCACAATGTATATCCTAGCGATGTACTCAAAGGAACGACTGGCGGCCACGTCGTACACGAGACACGCAACGTCGCAGTTGACCTCGTGCGGCTGCAGCGGGTCGGACACGCGCGTGATGGGGATCTCCCGCAGCACGAGGTACTTCTCCTGGCCGTACACCAGCACAGTGCTGATGCAACTGTTGTCCGGTGCGGCGCCATCACCACGCTCACATGTCGTATGGGGCTTGATTTTCTGTAACATTGTGCCAGTCAATGTGGATTGGTTGATACAACCAGTGTTTATGGATTGTTGTAACAACAGATTCACAAATATATAGAAAAATATATTACTTATAATTTTTGCTACTAAGGATATAAGTTTGCATAAATGATTACTTCTTATATTTTTCCATTGTATTAACAAATTGTAAAGTACTCACCTTGTGTGCAATTCCCAGAAAACTCCTACAAATGGATGTTTTACCACAAGACCTTGGCCCGATGACGTGACATTGGTACACATTACGACTTGACTGTTTTTTGGCGATGTCCACTTTCTTATCACGAGTTACTGTCAGAAAATAAAAGGTTCACTGTAGCAATAAAAATTACTATTACTATAAGGCAAAATATAATTATTGCAGGTTTTAGAGTAATAGTAGTCAAAAATGAAGGTGGCAAAGAGACACTTACTGTGTATAGCTGACTTTTGAGTATCATTTTCCAGAAAATTGTAACCCAGGTATGCTAGATAGGCACTTGTACTTTGTAAATCGAGTAAGGTCATCAAAGTCCATCTACACATCCAACCTTGAAGTGTCAGGAAACCCTATAAATAAGATAAATTTAATTAATCTCAATGCATATTACAAAATGCTGTTTATTATTATTTTTCTTGTTAGCAAGTAGTTGTTATGATCGTCCAGAAGTATTATTTGGCATTATATAAAGATTACTTTATATATACCTTATCATTAGTTGGAACTGTATATCGTAGATTATGCCATGGAATTCGTGGACAACATGAAAAAACATTTTTTAATTCTGTTGGGTTCAGCATGCCATCTTTGTCTCGGTCAAACTTTTCAAATAGCTGTGTCAGAAACTGCTGGCCCTTATATGATAATTCTGAAGTACAACCTGCAGGCACCTTAATGCTAAAATTGAAGGGAAAATGTCAAATATAATTTATTTTACATATTAAAAATGAAGTTGAAATGACTGAGTATTAAAGTTCATTTTTCTTCATAATATTGAAATATTCTGTGCATCATAAATTTAAACTATGGGACTCACTCACGGAAGAAGGAATTATATCTTATTATTATCATTATTCAAAAGATGGTTAACTGCAATCAATCTAATACCAATTAATCTACCTATAATTTAATTAAAATTTATGATGCAATTAATTGCAATACTATAAACATTGAGTTGAAATGAAAATAATACGTATTTAATGATATGGCTATGATAGAATTTACATACTTGGCATACAGATAACTATGTGTCATTTCTAAACTTTCATCATATCCAAATTTGCGTAGCACTGTCCAGGTAGTTTCATTCCTGCCTCTTTGTATGAATAAGCAATGCAAAAAAATGAATCCTTTCATTGTTATACATTCATTTTCTATTCCACCAGCTATATTTTGTGCAATTACAGATTTTACTTCATCTAAAACCTGAAACAAAAGTTTTTTTTTGTCTTAAGTTGATTATATCAATACAAATAAAATTATACATTTCTTATTAGATTATTTACAATAGTAAGTCTTCACCATTCATTTGTAATCAAAAATGAATAAATAAAAACTTGTTACAATAGAGAAAACATGTGTGTCATAATTACCTGTAATTGTAGAGGTGTATCAAAACATTTCTTTTGAAAGATTGTTATTTCATAGTCATCTAAGAGTCCATCGCCATCCAAATCACAAATTTTGAATATCCTTGATAAAGCTTTCTTACATCTTTCTGTTAACTGCAAGTAAGTTTTAAAGCTATTCCGTTATATCAAAATATTTATTTAAAATATATGCATATTTTTTCAACAGAATATGAATGTATGTAAATTATTCATATAAGTGATTAAAATAAGTATTCAAGTACAAAATAAAAAAGTGTAATAACAGTTACCTCCTGTTCTTCAATGGAATAAATAGGGTGGATAGGGTGTAATACTGCTTTCTGTGCGTTATAGAACATCTCCGACACATTAGTAAGTGTCTTAGCAGAACATTCTATGCATCTGTCCACTTCTGGATATTCTTCAGCTATATCCCATATGTTCTATGGACACATAATACAAACATTTTACATATATGAATAAGTTTTTGGTAGTTTATAAGGTAAGAGTTTAACTTTAACCCTTCGAGGGTTGCCAAACAAAATTTAGTTCCGGGAATGAACTGAATCAAGCTGCTCGACCGCGGTGGGGTTAAACTAACATCAAAATTATTAATACATTTGTTTCTAATTAACTTTTAGCTGAGGTGATCATATTATCCTGGAGAATGGTAACACATCTATGATTGACTTCAGATAAAATCTGTTCTATACAAAGATTCCTAGAGGCATCTGGGGGGGTACTTATGATGAATTACCATTTGATGGACTGTATTTGCGTTTGTAACTTTTATCTTATAAAAAAGTGTTACTTGTATTGATATAATGAAGATGAGGTACTTACGTCTATAATAGAATAATCAATTAAATCTATTTTGTTTCCAACTAAAATAACTGGCTTCCTATATTCTTCCGGGCTATTGTCTCTCACGAAAGGCAACCAGTAAGAAGCTACTTTATTTAGTGTTTCTTGTTTATCTACTGAGAAAACAATGCATATTACATGGGCCTTCTCTATTTCTTCCCCCACTTGTTCTAGCGTTTGTTCCGACACTGTAAAATGAATTTTTATGTAACAACATTAACGAGATTACAGCTAAAAGTGGATTGTGATGAATCCAAATGGTTACGTATATTTCCTGGGTTACTTACGACACACATCAACTATGTTCGTTGGTACTTGCTCTGGAGTAACATCCGCCGGAATCGTGATTTCTTCCGCTTTAGGCGGCACATGTTCACTAAACTCTTCTGTGACTAATGATAATATTAATGAGGTCTTCCCTACTCCAGGTTCTCCAAGTAATACTATGCGAACAGTTCGCGGTATGGTCTCGTACACCATTTTGTTATTATGCTTGAAATAAATATCATGTCATTATAAGTACAATAACTAATATTTTACTAAAGTTTATATGTTAAGCGGTTTGTTACAATATAAATAATCAATTTATTTCCTAAAATAACTCAAACTCCGAAGAGTTGAGTTTTTCTTCCTTACCATAAACAACATTGCACAAATTACACAGAGTAAATATTTTTAGTCTATGAAATAAAACAGACTATAAAAAATGTAGTTAAAGGGGTGACCACACCTATAAAAAATTATGGATAATTCGACTCCATTGGCTTGACTCCATATGGGAGGAATTTACTATGATTAGCAAAGATACTCAAGAAACCAATCATATTCGCCCATTTCCTGTCCAAAATAAAAGAAATAAATGATATTGATCTGAAAAGCCAAACGCTAAGAAGCTGAGGTAAAATAAAGTAAAATCGTAAAATCTATGTTTTAAAAAATCTAATCATGTGTTAAGTGACAGTGACAGCGGACGGCGTTGTCAGCGGTCAGCGGCTCAACAGATCTGTGATGACAGCTTTGAAGCGAATTGTATTTTTCTCTAAAAAATGTGTATTAACTGAACGTTACATTTAACGGGCTTATATAAAAATATCTCAACAATATGGGAGAAATAAATAAGAGGCAAAATGATTGGGATTCTGTAAAGGGCTTGCGAGAACCTATAAAAACTATAGAGGTTAGTTTCAGCTATTTTACAGCAATTTTAATGAACTTGTACGTGTATATTGAAAAAGCTTCTTTTTATATTACAATACATAAGAAAGAAAATAATGGATAAATTCTTTTCATTCTGTGATGTATCTACATTAAAATATTAAATTAAACATTTATCTTTTAAGATAAACTCAATTAAAAATGATCGGGAATGAAAAGCATTCTTTGTATTTATGTTTATATAAATTTCAGGACAAATGGAAATTGGTTCCATCCTTTCTACAAGTAAAGGGTCTTGTAAAGCAGCATATCGATTCATTTAATTACTTCATAAATGTTGAAATTAAGAAAATCGTTCAAGCAAATGAAAAGGTATTTTGTGATTCGGACCCTTTATTTTACATAAAGTATTTAAATGCTTATGTTGGTACTCCCGACTTAGAAGAAGGGTATAATATTACCAAACCAACCACCCCTCATGAGTGCCGACTCAGAGATATGACATATTCAGCTCCTATCACTGTCGACATAGAATATATAAGAGGCAACCAGAGGGTTATTAAAAATAAACAGCTAATTGGAAGGTATGTGTTTTATTTTTGTATGTTTATAACGGTATGTTAGACTATATTCCTTAATATCAAAATATCAAATTTGCAAAAAATAACAGTACATTTTTACAAATATAATACTTAGGGGGCTTTTAATTTAAATTGTATAAAGTGATAGCAGTGCACATACATTATAGAAAGTCATAATTTTAAATATGTTAATGTGACAAGACACTGCCTTCTGTAATGTTGTATAATGATGTAATTTTTCCACAGGATGCCGCTTATGTTACGGTCATCAAATTGTGTGCTAACAAATAAGTCAGATTTTGAACTGTCCCAGTTAAATGAGTGTCCTCACGATCCCGGTGGCTACTTTATAATTCGAGGTAAGATAATAAAAGAAAAAAGATGAATAATTAAAACCCGTGTGGCGGAACAGTCACCATACTGGTCTGGTTCGATTCCCGGACAGACAGACATCTAAATGATGAATTTAGATTTTGTTCTGGGTCTGGGTGTTTGTTTCGTGTATGTGTGTGTCCATGGCACCCATGACTCAGGAGAAAATAATATATATGATTGAATATTATAATATTGCATTTACTGCATGCACTATTGCATAATACATTTATTTACTGGCTTTATTTACTGATGGAGGTGTAGTGGACACACAGACATAGTTAGCTAAATTCACCTTTTTTACTTACATGGTAAAATACTTCAATACTGACTAATGCTTTGTGAAGATCTGATCTTATGTTCTCAAATTAATATATTTTATTACAATATTTATGTTTTGTACTGTGTTTCTTAGGTCAGGAAAAAGTGATATTAATCCAGGAACAACTGTCTAGAAACAGAATGATAGTAGACGAGTTCAAAGGGGCGATTCAGTGTCAAGTCACCAGTTCCACCCATGAAAAGAAAACCAGGACCAATGTTATTGTGAAAAATGGGAAATATGTTCTTAGGCACAATGCACTGTCAGATGTAAGTTTCGAACACTAAGTTTGTAGTGAATGTAACTTGCAGCATATAATATTCTAATTTGTACATAATATTAAAAATAATTGACAACTTTTTTTATGTTTATAAACAACTCAAAATTCGCTAAGAATATTAAAAATATATTTTTTTTTAATTTCTATTAAATAGGAAATAAATTAGTTTACGAGCAAACAGGGAAAATTTTCTTAACTCTTTTTTTAAATTGTTTCAGGATATACCAATCTCTGTTGCCTTTAAAGCAATGGGAATCTGTAGTGATCAGGAAATAATGCAACTCATTGGTACTGAAGATGCAATAGCTAAAAAAATGGCACCTTGCATAATGGAATGTCATAGCTTGAAAATATTCACGCAGAATCAAGCACTCGCATATATTGGTAGCAAACTAAAAGTAAAGAGGTAATTTACTTACAAAAATATTTTGATAAGTCGTTTAAATGTTGTTTACATAAAAAACATTTTGAGCATGTTATTTTGAGAGTAACCAATGTCATTATTTTTATTGGTACAATCATGACTTTGGTAATATTTAAAAATAATCAACATGAAATAGAATCAATGTAGAACCTAACATGAAGTTGATTCTAGATATTTATTGATGTAATTGCTGCATCCTGGAAATTTTAATTTGTTTACATTTGATCAAATTTAATTTTTATTTATTAAAAATATTAGGTTCCAGACATCAAATGCGAAGTTCCGCACTCCAGTGGATGAAGCCCGGGATTTACTAGCTACAACAATCCTGGCTCACGTAGCAGTTGAAAATTACAACTTTTATGTAAAAGCAATATACTTAGCGATTATGGTAAAGAGAGTCATTGAGGCAGAGTCAAATAAATCCGCAATAGATGATCCTGATTATTATGGAAACAAGAGACTTGAATTAGCAGGCTCGTTGCTGGCCCTTATGTTTGAAGATTTATTTAAAAGATTTAACTGGGAGCTCAAATCCATAGCAGACAAAATAATACCAAAAGTCAAAGCTGCACCGTTTGATGTTGTGAAACATATGAGACCCGATTTAATTGCTAATGGATTATTCACTGCTATCTCTTCTGTAAGTTACTGCGTCTTAATTTTCCCTTAAGTGTTCTCAAATGTACATCAGTATTTTATGGAATCAGGAATGTGCCATGTAATTCACATCATAAATTGTTTTAGGGAAACTGGACCATCAAAAGATTTAAAATGGAGAGGCATGGAGTTACACAAGTGCTCAGTCGGTTAAGTTATATATCTGCTTTGGGAATGATGACAAGGGTAAATTCTCAGTTTGAAAAAACTAGGAAGGTATCCGGACCTCGCTCGCTTCAGCCTTCCCAATGGGGCATGCTGTGTCCATCTGACACTCCAGAAGGCGAGGGTTGCGGTCTTGTGAAGAATCTGGCGCTAATGACACACATAACTACAGAATGCTCTGAAGAACCCATATCTAGATTGGCTTGCAATGCTGGCGTAGAGGATGTAAGACTGTTAGGCGGGGAAGAAATTAATCATCCAGCTGTATATTTGGTATTTCTCAATGGTAAGACATCCCATTTATTAATTAATACAATCATTAATATACATTCTGTAAAGTCACTATTATAGCATTACTAGCGACCCGCCCTGGCTTCACAAGGTTCCCTGGTGATACAAAACATACTACAGAATAAACGGATGGTATTATACATACAAACCTTCCTCTTCAATCGCTCTATCTTTTTAAAGAAACCGCATCAAAATCCGTTGCGTAGTTTTAAAGATTTAAGCATGTATATAGGGATATAGGGACACAGATAGCGACTTTGTTTTAAACTATGTAGTGATAGTGATTTGTAAAACAATTTCGGGCGGTACTTTTGGAGGCTGGCAAAGTTCTGCAAGTTATTAATTGATGCTAATGCAAAATAGTGTTTTTCATTTGATTTCGTTAAAAATATTTCGCTTTATATACCTAATATTATTCTTTCCAGGTAATATTTTAGGTGTAACAAGACATTATAAAAAGCTCATAAAGATATTCAGAATGTTTAGAAGACGTGGACTTATTTCTGCTTTCGTATCAATTTATCCTAACCACAATCAAAGGACAGTTTACATCTGCAGCGATGGAGGTAGACTTTGTAGACCATATATTATTGTGGAAAAAGGCTACCCGCTTGTGCAACAATTACATATTAATGAGCTAAATAGGGGCATTAGGAAATTCCAAGATTTCCTCAATGACGGTCTAATAGAATACTTAGACGTGAATGAGGAAAATGACAGCCACATCGCAACTCGTGAAATAGAGATTGATCCATATGTAACAACACATCTCGAAATAGAGCCATTCACAATTCTGGGCGTGTGCGCCGGCCTCGTCCCTTATCCACATCATAACCAAAGTCCTAGGAATACCTATCAATGTGCTATGGGTAAACAGGCTATGGGTAAGTAATGACAACTAATAGTATAGTTTATATCTCTATTCTATGATGTTCATATTTTTTAACCATATCTTATTTTCAGGAACTATTGGATACAATCAGAAAAATCGGATTGACACATTGATGTACAACTTAGTTTATCCCCAATGTCCAATGGTAAAGACAAAGACGATTGAGTTAACTAACTTTGACAAGTTGCCCGCTGGACAAAACGCTACGGTTGCGGTCATGAGTTACAGCGGCTACGACATAGAAGATGCGTTAATCCTCAACAGAGCGTCTATAGACAGAGGCTATGGTCGCTGTCTAGTCTACAAAAGCGCAAAAACCACAATGAAAAGGCATAGTAATCAAACGTCAGACAGAATTTTAGGTCCCTCGAGGGATGCAAATACAGGAAAAGTAATAAAACAACACGATATCTTAGACACCGATGGTATCGCCGCGCCGGGAGAAATGGTGGAAAATAGACAAATATTAATAAATAAGCAAATGCCACTCGCAACATTGAATTCAATAGGCCAAAACCAACCGCAACAAGTAGAATACAAAGATGTTCCGGTAATGTACAAGGGACCAGTGGAATCATATATAGAAAAAGTGATGGTGTCGTCGAATTCAGAAGAAGCATTCCTTATTAAAATATTGCTACGACAAACAAGAATTCCAGAGATAGGTGATAAGTTCAGTTCCCGACATGGACAGAAAGGTGTGACTGGTCTTATAGTGCAGCAAGAAGACATGCCTTTCAATGACAGAGGCATTTGTCCTGACATGATTATGAATCCCCATGGATTTCCATCCAGAATGACAGTTGGGAAAACTATTGAATTGTTAGCGGGAAAAGCAGGGCTAATGGAAGGCAAATTTCATTATGGTAAAGAGATTATATTTCAAAGACATATTGATTAGGGTTATTAGAGGATCGTACAAATTATTTTAAAGTTTGTCTGGGAATTAAAATATCTGGTTAATTTTTTAACAATAAATAATTTACCTCATTGATGTCAAACCATAAATATATCCACTTATTACATGCATAGAAAAATGATATCATGCTTTTAACTTTACAGGCACAGCATTTGGGGGCTCTAAAGTGAAAGATGTTTGCAAAGAGTTGGAAAAGCATGGTTATAACTACCACGGGAAAGACATATTTTACTCAGGATTAACTGGTGAACCTTTAGAAGCTTACATATATTCAGGACCAGTAAGTTCCAGGATTATAATAAAAGCTGCATGAAGTGACAATAATAATATTTATTGCACATAATAGCATATAATATTTATGCACGGCGTTTATCACCCGTATCGTAATGTACTATTTATTACCTAAGGACGTTTTTATTTCTGTCATTTTGGATGCTCAAAGACTGTAAAATATAGTATGCACGGGACTGTGCAATAGTTTAAGAATATGAGAATAATGACCGCTGCCGGAAAAGTAATTAAAAAATTTAACGAGTATGCAGTCCACCTGATGGTAATTGGTTACTGCTGCTCATCTGTAAACATCATGTAGAACAGGGTTTCTATCTGAATGCAATTACAGATGCGTTGTTACTCCCGAAGGCTGTGATGGTCGCCTCATTATACTTGCTTCATGCTGGAAATAGGTGTGGCGGTGGTACCTTCCCAGTCTGTACATACTCGTACTGTGACGACTTGCATTGTGACAGTGCATGACGCTTTTTGTCCTTACATGACAATTTCTGTCACTCAGCCTCGCGTTAAGGAATCTCGATCTTATAATCAGATGCTGACGTAGTGTTTGTTCGTAGGTGTACTACCAAAAGCTGAAGCACATGGTGCAGGACAAGATGCACGCGCGCGCTCGCGGGCCGCGCGCCGTGCTCACGCGGCAGCCCACCGAGGGCCGCTCGCGG
>DWPV01003774.1:0-14635 GCA_018251915.1 Urbanus proteus proteus
TAGCGTAGTTTCTTGTCAGTACCTTTAGTTTGTTTACGCTCACATAATCACTTTTATAACCCGACCATTTTAAAAATAGCTCAATTTTTTGTTAGGAATGTAGATGTACCTACTTTATTTATCCGAAAGAAGATACCTATACTTTTGTAGTTTATTATGCTACTGGTATGCAGTCCTTCAAAGGCTTCTGATTAATAGGCTTTTGAAATGAACTGCGGAAAGTTTTACAAAGAAAATATTGCCGTACATAGAAGTTGATTAGTATTTATAATAGATTTTTTTGCGAATACAATTTTAAGTGTATATAAGAAGTTTAACAATCATGGACGTCGGAATTTACGCGAACAACCCCTATTCCGATGATTTACGATGGTTGCTAAGATAAGTTGGAGATTGTAAACCGATTTATAATCTTTTTGATTTATTGACATGGTAAAACTTTTACATCTCTGCTGTTACAGCTATTCTTTTACGATATTTTTTACGTATATGTTTTTATCGTTTTCGTAATTACATGATTATTATGATGTTATGTATTAATACATTTATAGTCTTTTCAAGTTGATTAATAGTAATTATTTGTTTATTTTATAAATGATGAACTAAAAGAACACTTTTTATTACATCTAAACATTTTTAACATACCTTTACCTACTATGTACTACCTTTTCTTAATGTTTTGTGAGTAAGTCAAATTGCTTACTATATTCCAGAAACTAATATAGGTGGTAATTAAATCTTTGTATGTGCCTATCAATAACAATAAGTTTGGTCATCGAATTTTCAATTTTGCTGACCAAGTTTTATGTCGATAAAATTATTTTTATAAATTGTTATTTAAAAACCGTTTATCCTCTTACTGAGAAAGGGCACATTTTCGTACAATAGCAGCCGTTTGCCCCTCTTCAAATTCAAATACCTTAATCAAGTGTCGGCGGTACAAATAAGGTGATTTCGTCGGCCACAATCTGAATAAATATCTTCATTCGCACCCACTGGTGCAGGGAACTGGTGTAGTACACGCGAACTCAAGACTGTTCGTATACGAGTATAGATTTTTTGCATCACATTCGCTTTGCTTGCAACTTTATATATGCCTTCATGTGTTCTTATACTCTATTTTGAATAATAGAAATCTTTGTCTTCCTTTGAAGTCCTGTAAAAATTAGATCATACGCATCTACGAAGATGAAGAAGATTTTCGTACTCCCTTATGTTTTCTCCCTCTTTCACACACATACACACTACTTATCAATGTCTTACTCTGGGGCATCAGTGTGTCCTAAACATAAAACGCAAACGGAGAATCTATCCAAAAAATCATGACTATTTTAGTAAGAATTATTTTAGTATACAGAAATCTATAAATGACTTTATGTTCTTTCAAAACACATATTGCTAAATAAACCTTTTAGACGATAATTAGAATGCCTATAGTGGTGGATCTCAGCCCAATTTAATGTAGGAATAAATGTTGTATCTACTCATAAAAACTAACAAGTTCACAAGTAGGCTATACTATATAAACAATACCAATAGGCTCAACTATACCAACATTACCCACATTCACATGGTACATACTTCTGAATCCAAACCAAAAGCTATCATTAACCACATCGGATTTACAGCCAACGTCACGGGCGGTTCCCGTACGCAATTATCCAACCTCCGATCTCCCCATTGTTGTCGAAATTTAAAACAAATTTCCTGTACAGCGGGGGGTCGCATTTTTCTGCCCTGCCAAATTGGATAAGCACTGTAATTACTCGTTTAATTTCGGACTCAACGGACGTCTTGTGGATATTTCGAATCGGCCCGAATCTTCGCAGTTTATAAGGCGGAACGCTTCTTAAGCATTTCCATTTTTACGTTATTCCGCTCCGATAATTTGCTGTAATGAAACAAGATGCAAGAAATTTCGCATCAGTTGACTGTAATTTCTCCGCGCATACCTCGTTATTGAATTTAATTACAATTAAGCGATAAAGTAAAATGAGGTACCGTCTTTAAATTTGTCATTATACGGTTATTTTAACAAGAAAATCATAAATTGGAGAGGTAAGCTTTTTCTGACAGACCAAAAATACGATTATTATTAATGCTTTGGAACAGCATGAAAATAAGTGCCTCCTGCTAACATTTCTCGCCTCGAAGATTCGAACAACGCATTTCATTCGCAAACAAACAAGCTGAACAGTGCACAATAAGCATTATTAAAAGTAATTCTTTTCACGAAGACGTCCCATTTCACCTTTATGTACAGGACTATAAGGTTTAAATGTTGGTAATTTAAGAGCTCTGGTGAGATGCAACAGTTCCACTCGCTGTCAAGTTTTATTTTGATGTGTGATACAATTTAATAAAGCCGTCAAATCCCCGTGAATCTCGTTAACTGTTGAGATGGTTTTGCATACGAATGCAACGTCAATCAGCCTTGAGCAAATAAAGAAATGTTTCGTACTGGACAGCAGCTGTTGGTCATTAAACTTTTGGGATCTGTATTATCAATGATTATGAGAGATGAATATAAGTGATTCGTTACTCGCTAATGATAAGCCGAAAAAGTAGTTTGGTGCATTACAAAAGAAAGTTAAAGTGATGTTGGTGGTGCTAGAAGTTAAAAGAACTAAAGGCTTAAACTCCTTATGTCTGACATTCTATTTCTACTTTCATATAAGAAATACGGGCAATGTTATAGTAAACAGTATGTAAATACAAAAATTCTTAACGTCTTCTACGCAAAGCATATAGCTGATGTAGTAGCAATAAATTCTATTCTATTCTATGTTCTAAAACAAATTATAAATATTCAAGTTCATGTGTTCGTATTAGTAAAATAATGTTGGATGTATTGAAAATTTAAAGATTATTAAATGAAAATCACCAATAACAACGCAAATTGTGCAACTTCTGTTAATTTTGAACATTCCGTCCGCTTTCGTTACATTGTCACGCTATGTCACGCCATTATGATGACAGCGATGACTTTGTAGAGAAGTATTTACGAAGTTCTGAAAATAAAACTGTATTTTATTTCCCTTGTTCGATTTTTAATTCTTCAAAGATGCCAAATCACCAGATAAAAAGATCATCTTTTACCATATTTAACATAGCTTGTATTTTGCTGTAAAAGTATAAAAATAATATTTTTCCAAAAGTAAAAGGTAAACTTACACATTAACACACTAGAAGTAAGATAGAGTAAGGGAAGGGGATGCGATAGTAACGTTACCACTTGCCGGTTTGCGCGTTGAACCACTACACGTCATTCATGTCGCGTGACATGACTAACCGACGTCAAATATGACTATGACGAACGGCGAAATGCGATCAGATGCAGATGCACTAGTACCTATCGCATAAATGATTTGAAGGTTTATATTTCTTGTGATATAAAATAAGTATTAACTTACATATTTATTGAGAGTAGCGTGGTTATATAAGGAATGAGGATTGTTTAGGTACTGTAAAATGTTTGGATTTGAATTAGGTTTGGATTAAAGGCTTTTTCACTGAAAGTTATGCGCGCACATGTGGACCTTGTACTCATAGTTTTAGTGTCATATTAGTAAAAGTGTCCCTAATTTAAAAAAAAATCATTTACTTCAACATAAAGGCAACAATAAAGTAGGGTAAGCGAATATCATAGCAGCGTGACATC
Source organism: Urbanus proteus proteus (assembly GCA_018251915.1). NCBI lineage: Eukaryota > Metazoa > Arthropoda > Insecta > Lepidoptera > Hesperiidae > Urbanus > Urbanus proteus. The sequence goes on from DWPV01003774.1 coordinate 3,662, forward strand.
TGGTCAGTTTGCGCGCTGAACCGCTACTCGTCCTTCACGTCGCGTGACATGACTAACCGACGTCAAATGTATGACTATGACGTACGGCGACATGCGATCAGATTCAGTAGATGTGTGAGTTTTGCTTATAGGATGCTATGTTGGTACCTATGTTTTAATAGGTATTTTATTTCCAAACTAATCAGTTCTGTACTGTGCACTTCCACGGACCATTTTGATTATCCTAATTATGGGTAATGACAATGGTGTCTTCATATTTGGAAAATGTGTTGAATCATTTCTATGTAATAAGTTTAAGTTTTAAAATATTTTTCACAAATCATAGATAAAACTTTTCTTTATAGTTTCATATTTTTAGCTTCATCGTCAAAATCTGTTGTTCATCGTCAACTTATGAGTTATCTGATTGTCAATCAATTAAAAAGATACCATCGTTGAACAATTATACAAGAAAACTTACATTTACTTTTATATGATAATTCAACTTGCATAGTAGAGCATTAATTCTATAACCCTTTGATATCCCCACATAACCGAATAAGTCAAAACAAAGATCATAAATTACTTCCACAACTCAATACCATAAGTACACCAGTCAAAATTAGTTTGGCGGTGGAAGTTAAACATAGGGGCGCACGCTTTTCCATTTTCCGTGACAGTGGCAAGTTACCGAATAATGTTAGATTTCCCTTGAGATTGACGCGGATTCATTGTGCGGTGTGAATGTGCGGTAACTAGTAGTGATTTGTTTGCACGGGCTGTGTCAACCTTGGTTTCAGAATTCGGCTTGTGGACTCAGACTGTGGCTGTAGTAATATTAAATTTGTTGTTTGTTACCTCTTTATGGTTCAGAACTTCATTATCTATACAAATAAACATAAATACAGAAGTAACACACGTGTATATCAAACTTACTGACGACCTTAATAAATCCTTCCGAAATGTAACATACTTTTTTATGATTCAATCTACAATTTTAAAAATGCTTTACCATTTTGTCATGTTGCCTATAACAAATATGCAATATTTTTTTTGTCTGCCTGTCTGTTTGGCTGAGGTAATTGAGGTTTCTAAATGGCTAGACCGATTTGACGGGACTCTTACTGGAAGATAGCTTGAGGTTTAAGGAGTGACATAGGCTACTTTAACTTTAAAAAAAAAGCATTAGAGCGGGGAGCAGGGAGCGGGATTTCAGTTATGTTTAAATATCTGTTCCTTTTTACTTTTTGAACGCGGGTGAAACCGCGAGGACCAGCTAGTGATTAATATAAACGCTATAGGGTTGTATTAAATGTAAATAATAATTGTAGAATACTTGTATTCAACCCATTAATGTCCCACTGCTGGTCAAGGGTCTTCTGTCATAAGGAGAGGGTTTTAGACCATCGCGCTGGCCAAGAGGGAATTGGTAGAAGACTAATTGCAATATAACTGAAACCATCTGAAACCATGTCTGTGTACACGACTTCTTTTTCTAACAACTGAGACACATGTAATGTTTACTTCAAGTAGGTATTTATTAAATATAAGTTTCATAAATAATAATATTAATTTCATGAAATTAAAATAAAATCTGGGAATTGGAAACGCGAGTAAGATTTTAGCAAGATTCTAAGTAGACGAAGACTCTATTCCCGTGAATAACATGATCCAATACAATTTGCAATATCAAACCGGTCAGCAAACAACTGCCATCGCCCATGCAAATCGCAATCACAAACCGGCACAATATATCAGTGACCATTAAATCATAAATATTTCACCGATTATGCACGAAGCGATCTCATCACTCATGCACTGTCACCCGAAGCTGAACACGCTTAACCACTCCCGGGAGATATCATCTCCGGAGATATCTCCGGAGCGGCCATCTTCCTTAATACTTCCCGCACTGAATGTCCTTAGGTTATAAATGATCACAAAAGGACTGAAGCGAATTTTTGTATGAGCCCGATGCAATCACCGTTTAACGTAATTTAGTTTTATTACTCGTATTTTTTATGTCATGACAGTGAAAGAAAAGTACTGTGGAAGGATTTTTATTACTGCCACTACATTTTTATTATTTGGTGCATTTTTACGTGTGAAGTGCTCCCAACTCACGATTTGTTTGTTGGTAGCATGCAATAGTGGTTCAATATAACCTTCCGAACAATCCCTATATTACTGTATCATGTCTAAAATCATGTATCATTTCTTAAATCTGATTTTAGTCAGATTTGTTAACAGTTTTTTAAAAGCTGTAAATCATGTCCATGGTCGCTATATTTTTATCACAGTAATAACTACAGCAGGCTATGTAGAATACTTTAAAAACAATAAGGAAATTTTGAAGGCGTATATTTTGTATATTTATGCGTATATTTTGTTATGTATTTGTTCATGGTTAGAGCACAAGAAATAATTTCAGTCACGATTTCCAAAATATTCATTTTTCTCAGTTTTTAACCTAAGGCTATCAAATGTTAATGCCCCCATTTTTTTCCTCTTTCTCAATTGATAATGTTTAAATGTAGATTACCCAATTAAATTTACGCCATATTATACCGTATTTTACACCACTTGAATATTCCCAAAACGCCTTTAACCCTTTGTATCTAGTAATTGTAATCGGGTCCGTGATTATTGGGTCAGCAACAAGCGACGTTCCGACGTTCCAATGACGTTGAGAGAGGCTAGCAATATTGTATCGTAACATAAGGTGCGTTTACATTTCTTAGACACACTATTTAGGAATATTTAGTTGGTTATAAAGTAAATTGCCTACAAAAACAACCCCTGTGGAGGAGTGGTCACAAAACCGGTCTTGTGCGCAGTGGGTCCCGGGTTCGATACCCGGCCAGACAGATATCTCAATGATGAATTTAGATTTCTGTTCTGGGTCGGCGTGTTTGGGTATTCGTCTTTGTGTGTCCATGGCTCCATGACACAGGAGAAATTTTTTCTGTAGGGTTATGAGTGTAGAAAGCGTGTTTTTTTAAGTAAGGTAAATACTATGGATACTAAGATTTACTTTACCGCTCATCAAATCGTGGTCGTTATACTTTACTGATTCTGATCAGGTCTAATGGTATTCAATAAGTTTGTTACTTATACATGTTGGACATTTGTCGAGTTATACCACTTATAAGAGTCAACACTAATAAGAGTCTTCAGAAAAATCTAAGAAGAATCTTATAAGCGCTTTATAGATTAATCGGAAACGCGATTAAAGTTTAATGAAATCGTTTAAAAAATAGTCCTTACAAAGATGTCTTGAAATATTTTCACCGTTCCTGCTAAAATAAGCGATAAATCAGCAAATAAACGGATAACAGAGTAATAAGGTGAAAGGTTCTACAATAGTATCAATATTAACTGACACTTGAACAACACGATTGATCCACGTGGCATAATAAACAACACCTTACCTTAACTATAAACGTACCTTAAGCCTATAATGTCGTGTAGAGTAACCACATTAATATGAACTCGGTTAGGAGTTGAGGCGCCCTGCTGCGCTTACAATCAATTTATTGCGCTAGAGGAGACAAATTGCGTATCTCTTCGTGTTTGTCACTGTTACTAGTAATAGATCGCCATATCTTTATTAGATTCCCATATATATTCGTGTAATGAGCTTGTACCGGCCGTATTGAATTGTTTAATGATGGTATTGTAAGTGGAGCTGATATATTAGAAGCAATATGGGGTGACCATTGAAATGAAGCTAATAAGACGCTACGAATGCGGATGAGGATTGATGTAACGGTTTTGATTAGTAAAACACGAAGTCATGCGATGAATAAATGTAAATAGGATTATTTTAATGTGGTTATGTAAGACAGTAAAATATTAATTTAAGGTACGTAGTTTTTTTGTGGTTCGACTCTAGATCTCCAGGAGCACCACCACCATTTTTTTCTGGCTTACAATAGCCCTATAAAACCCTAATGTATTTGCAGCGGAAACAGATGACAGGATTATTTTAACTAGCTTACCAAAGGACAGAAGTTAGCTATTCGTCATGTATTTTTTGCCTTAACTTAGGCATAATTGTTTCGCTAATTTCATAAGCCGCAAATGATGTTAGTTATTCGAGATGATCTGGACATAGCAGAATCCTGCTTGCTACAAATAAGTAATATTTGTGACATTGGTACCGTTGAAGATGAACCACAAAGTAATTTGAGAACACTAAAACATGTTCGAAAGAAAAGAAAGTATGTATGTATTAATAACATTACACACTTTAATAAATCTTCAGCAGTATAACATTTAACTATATTACATCAAGTAATCCTATTGGCCTGACTAAGCTGGACCCAATTTCGTCAATATTCATTCAAACAGTCAGTTACATAGTCATTGCAATTCATAACAATTCGGGACAGTTCTATCGACAATTTAATTCAATTAAGGACCTCATGTTCATAGCTTTTGTACGAAAGGGTGTAGCAATTGGCCCGGGTAAGGGTTTATTCGTGTTTATGTCTATGATCTTATCTGCGGTCTGTCTATCTGTATACGGGCGCGCGCCCTTTTATTAAAGTCCCATGTTAAACAATTTGATAGGAAAGTTGTGGAGTAGACATGACTGTGAGTAGTAAAAATATATTATAATGATTTGTTGGAAATTAAATTCAAGTTAATAATAATCATTACTATAAAACTCACAGCTTGAATTTAATTTAGCTTAATTTAATTTATTGAAAGTACACGAAGGTATAAGCAATAACAAACACTGAATGAGTTAATAAACCGATGTATAACCAATTTGTTTTAGTGACTTATAAAAGTTCCAAAATATATTTTCGAATGTTTTGAAATTTATTTAATGTAAAGTTTACTTATCATCAATTATCAGAGTATTGCACGTATAGTATACCTGAAAGCTATATTTATAGATATTTATATTACAAGACACGGTCAAACTCATATGTCTTTTTTAATATTAATATTTAGGTATAGAATCAAACTATAAATATTTTAAATACCCAATATATGTAGATATAACAAAATATATATAAACGATCAAATTAATATGTATTCCTACTATAAAATTAATATTTAGTTCCCTTATTGCTAACGTAAAATATTTTTAACATAAAAATTGAATACATTTATTGTGTCAGGATCTCTATGGCTTTTTTGTTCTATTTGCATTAGGGGGTGTGTGCTAAATGAAAACAGGACAGGCATCTAAATTTAATAAGTTTTTGTATACCAGTATCATGTATAGTTATTCAATAAGTTTATAACGATATTGGTATTGTTGTGGGATCCGTTATCTGAGGCATTATAATGTTTTATTATACCTATATCGTTTTTAAGTTATAACTCTTATTGAAAAAAAAACTTTTTTAATTGAGCTAGAGTATATCTTATGAAACTAACATGATATGTATATGTATGACTTGGGTTATTAATTGAATTAGGTACATGGTTAGGTTAGGTATATGGTTGAATTTACACTAGGCGTTCCAATGTTATCCTCAGGGTTAGCAAAGTATTCGTAAGGGACCTCAGTATTCTACTTCTGTCTGAATTATTTATATTGTACATATGTGACTACTGGTGGTGGTACATTTGGACTGGTCATTATCTTCTTGTATAGTATAAAAATAGATTAAAATCTTTATTGAACCAAGTTATAATTTGGACCGTTTTCCGGTCACCGAACTCCGAACCCTGACAGTAATGGCCGGTCACGTCACTCCGCTGTCGTACGTCACCGAGAGAGAAGTTAATTTCCATTTAATTATTTATTAAAAAACACGTCTCTTACATATTGGTCCTATGTTTTGTTTATCCGTGATTGACTATGGTTAGTCATTTAGCTGTCTTTGGGATATACTTATTTGTTTTTGGACTTCGGTTTTTTGATAAAAGACTGACTCTTATTTCGTAATTGAACTCCCATACAGTTTACCCAATGATAAGTGGTCACTGCCACGTCAAAGACACTCATAATCTATACTAAATAGAATTGGAAAATAACTTACAGGACTAAATTCGACCTATTACATTTAAATTTCTTATGATTGACATAAAAAAGAGATTTTTTCGTATTATCTTTTTTTAATGGATTGTAGCTTACACGTTTTCTATGCGATTTTTACACAAAGGTAGAAACTGTTTAGATGAACATTATTTATTAAACATAAGAAAACGCATTATGAAGTGTTACTCGGACACAAATTAATTTTCAAAAACTTTTTTATTTGTTTAATGCATGTATAATAATCGTTACCACATTACTCTATTGTTTGTTGGATAAACAAACTAATCATAGATCAGTATGTATACAATGTCCGTTTGTTTTAGTTTATTTTCGACAAGTCGCTGAATCATCGTAGATGCGATAAGACATACGTGTGTATGGAACTAAGCTTGTAGATGAAAGCAGTGGATTGTAATATTAATATGATTGTACTATTTAGATTTATTTTGATTATACATAGCAATCACCAACGTTATTGGCCCACTGTTAGGGTGAGAAGGGTTATAGATTGTAGGCTATAGTCCATAACGGTCAATAACCTCTGGCTTATTGTCGTAATTAATAAGAAAGAGTACGAGTACATAGTACCTTATTTTCAACATATGTACCTTATTTATATATTGTAAAAGAGGTATGTATAAAAGGAAGACTAAACTATTTTTGATTAATTTTACTAGATAAAAAAAGAAAAAATATAGGCATATAAAATAAAAAAAGATATGATACATTTTTTTCTAAACTAATTACACTCTTCATATCTCAAGGCACAGGCAACAAGTGCATCGCATCGCATAATTTTTACGACCCGCGTGGTGGAGCGGTTATCATACTGGTCTGACACGTAATGGCTCCCGCGTTCGATTCCCGGCCAGACGGATATGAATGATATAACAGACTGAATGATGAATTTATATTTTTGTTCTTGGTCTAAGTGTTTGTGTATTTGTCTATGTGTGTGTTCATGGCACCCACGACACAGGAGAAAAACCTACTGTGGGGCTATGAGAGTAAAAAGCGTTTTAGGGTTTTAAAATTTCATTAATGTGGACCGATATTGTAGCACCAATGCCACCAAATTTAAGAAGAAAGAAAGTCAATAAAGAAATATGAATACAGTCTAGGCGACAGTATTCTTAAAATAAAACGGTTAAACTTTGAACGCATAAATATTTGATTCACAAAGTGCTCCTACTTATATTTATTCGCCGGCCATTTTGAAATCCCAACGCGGACTGCGAAGAAAATTTTGAAAGAATATCATGCAGAACAAACTAGCTGGTAGACTTGGACAGAGTTCCTCAGATCAAAAATTTAAAAAGAGTTTGTGCAATCTGCATTTCTTTGATTATGAGCTTCCTTTGGCTTGGAGCTCTATTGGACATCTATAAGATGTGATGTTAAATTTTGTTAACAATCATATGTATATATATGTATACATCAATGGATTAGATTTTTGGAGCTTTAATATTATCTCATTCTCGATATTTTCGAATTAAATAATTCAAAAGGTACCAGAACCCTTTGTGGTACAACTCCGTAGCTACCACCACAACACCTATTCCTGTTTGATAGAACTTGATTCGTTTTTATATTTTATTAACAGTTAAGTCTTTCTTTTTTGGTCTGAGCATATATTAAAATGGTTCTCAACCGCTCTAAGGCACAATGCACATTGTCACCGCATATAAAGATACACTGTTGCTTTTATAACACTATTGTGTTGCACCCTACGCTGTTTACTGTTTTCACGGCGTATTCTAGTATTTTATTATTCATGTAACAACAGCCTTATGCGCACCTTCTGTAATGTTAATAATTGAAGACTTCCGTGACAAGAGGCGGGTACAGGGAGCTAACGCGAAATAATATATAATTTACTGACAGACGTTTTTTATGGACGGTACACGGCATCCTTTTTGAGGATACGTTTTACTGCCATTTCAGATGTTTCTCCGGTGCGAAGAATTTGTAGGTGTTGAATTATAGTGTTTAGGAGTTGACGCAAAACCGTTCTATGTTATTCAATATAAGCTGAAGTTTACAATAGTGTACATACATAAAATACGATAGAGGTGGTAATAAATAAAGTCGTCGAACCGTGACAGATGTCTGTTTTCAAAATCATGCTGTGCACCTTTGATTTATTAAAGTAGTTCATTTAATTATGAGACAAAGTTAGCTTGCTACTTTTTACCCGACTGTCAAGGAAGGGTTATGTTTTATATAATCAAATCAAATTATAACAAAAGTTTTTTTGGATATCGTTAGCGACCATCACCGATTCTTCTTGCCTGTCGTCAACGACTCTGTGGTGACGGTCGTTATTATTAATAATCGTTTTTATATTAACTCACTGACTCTTGTGTGTTATCACGCTAGCAGTGTATTAATTTAAATTGTTGCGTAGATTAATAGCATAACATAAACGTTACGAAGAATACCAATCTGTCACAAAGTTAGTCATAGACTGTAAAACCGTGACACAGAAAGTGTCATTAATATTTTAACAATACTAGTTATGTAATAAAAAAATACTGTATAACTAAATGTAAAAATATTTTATTGTATAACTGGTTATAAAAATATTTGTATTGTACCTATAACTAGCAGTGGTAATAGTTGTAAAAACAACAGTACCTACTAAAACAGTTATTTCCCCGTTTAAAGGATTTAAGGCTTTACAACTTCAACGTGAATGATTATACGGATACTAGTTCCATTTCAGCTTACAACTTCATTTGCAACTGCGAAGTTATGGGCAATATATGTATTTTATATAAATTGGTTCTATAATGAAGCTTTCAAGTTATTTAAATATTCACTTTTCAACACGAATTCGTCACGTGAAATAGAACGGTTACAGTAAATAACGATACGTCATTATTATAAATAAGTTATTTATTTAAAGAAAGGATACGTTAAGTTTACAAATAATATTTATGTACAGTAGCTAAAGTGTAATAAATTAAATTGTCGCGCTTAGACAACGTTTATATTACGACATTAAAAGAATGAAAATTGTAAAACTTAGAAATATTTTAATCAATATACATATTACATATATTTTTTATATCATTGAATGTTAGGTTACAGAAATTGGAAAGGTTTGCATATAATATAAATTCTTGTAATCAATTACAAATAGAATTAGAATTTTTGAGGTTTGCCATAAGTTCGTTTTTTGTTCCGGGGACTAAGATAGAACGCTTGGTGTGTTACAAATCAGAATAGGTATAGTAACGCTTAACACAGTACCGATCTGAGTGGCGTTAATTAGTCCATGTTCTATCTGTGGAGATTTAAGTTGTAATATAATTATAAGTTTATCGACTGACTATATCTATAGGCGTGGTGAACATTAAACAACTGCGAAAAAAACAGTTAAGAAAATTGTAGCCAATGTTTAATACCTTCATTCATGAGCAACGGACGAATGAATACATTATTATAGATAGATGCATATAAAAGCATTTCGTCGCTATGCGATTGCATTATGCGTTGATATGACTGCTTGTTTATGGCTCATTGTTCTCCCATATTATACTTAACACCGACTTAAAACATTTCAAAACATTTCATTGAGTCCCTTTGAAAATATTCAATACAAAGGTCAAGCTTGTATATATTAAGGAATAAATTTTAAAAAGCATAAACCCGACTGGAAATTTATAATCGCATTTATATCGAGCTCATAAATAATAAAATGAAATCCGATAGTATTGGAATTTTAAGGAGTACACGTCTTAATGGCGATTTGTTTTTGATGTTTTAAAGAATTGTCTTTAAGTCCTTGTTTGTTTTCTTGTATGGATCCTGTTTGTAGGTTAGTGGTTACTGGAAGATTTGTAGCTAGTAAACAGTAAATTTATTATTTGAATACAAATCAAATGAAAGGACCACCTTTGTGGCGATGGCACCACCGTCAGACCTTTCTTTGCATTGTAACAATAGTGTCAAATGTTCCGGTCTAAAGGTTACAGTAAGGCTCTAGGATAGGACTGTCAAATTTAAGGATAATGCTTCGAAGTCATTTAACCTTTTAACACTCCCTCGAAATGAATTGGAACTCGTTGGTATATTGAGAAAACAAACTGGAGCACCTCACGTAAGAGATCTTGCAAATTTAAATTTAACTTCCGACTCTGATAGGAGACCTATACTAGAAGACATTAATAGATACATAGATAGACAGGTGAAAAGATAGATTACTCTTTATTGCATATCTATAGTCAAATACACAATGGAATAATCCACATTGATATGACAGCACGAATATACCCCAAGTAGAAAACAAAACACGATAAGCCTTATATACGTGTTGTTTTAAGAATAATCTTTGAGCTACGTTCCACCGTATTATCATATCACATAATGGCGATGTAGTAAGCGCCTCCGTTATCTTAATGTTATAGTATTTTTATCTATTTAATGTACGGTTATTAGCGAACAAAATGTTTGTGTTGAAAGGTTAACTAATAAAGTTGTTTTATTGGGGCTCTTATGCCCCTGCCAGATTAAGATTACTAGTTTTACCCGTGACTGTACGTATAAATTATTTTACGTATCTGAGAATTTAATGTTCTTAATAATAGTAAAGAAGCTTAACTTCTGGTCAACTTATTTAATATTTGCGTGGCTGCAAACATAGTCAAATGAGTGTAAAGTGTTTAAGCTAAAAACTTAGTAAAAATTATTGTTAGTTTAAAAAAAATCATTTTAAGGAAATGTTCGATGATGTTTACATAAAAATCTAGCTTCAACCTGGTTCCAACATATAAAAATTAATTAATTATGAAATTAATTAATTTATTTATGTATTGGATCATTTAAATTAACAATTTATTTTTAATTAGATTTGTACTTTTAATACGTCCCGGTGTTAGTTAAACATCCATTAATAGATAAATAGGTTCCAAAGGAGATCATTCAAGTCTCGAACAATTTGTACCCAAAAATGAAAGTGCCGGCCAGAAGAAAAAAATAGTGGATTC
>DWPV01003775.1:0-14634 GCA_018251915.1 Urbanus proteus proteus
GCACCCACGACACAGGAGAAAATCCTACTGTGGGGCTATGAGTGTGAAGCGTTATTTATTTATTTATTTTATTTATTGTTCCAGAATAACAGATTTCTTATTCTTTAAATCAATGAATGTTTAATTAAAGTAAGTATTCATTTTTAAGTGTCATCCATAGAATACTAATGTATTTCAACTATTGAAAAGCTGATGGTAGTTCAAGGCTGCAAGTTCATTGCCGCTCATGCTTCGATATAACTAACATGAACATATGTACCCACCTACATAAGGAATAAAAATAATATTCTTTTATTTAGTAATTGAAGTACCAAAAAATGAATTTCGAGTTTGAAACAAGTTTGAACGATAAAAATTCTCTAAAAATATATTATTGTATATCATTTCGTTACTAAAAAAATATTGTATATTTAATGGGTATTACAAAACCTATTCAACACCATAAATGAAAAAATTAGGTATCTAGTTACCCACTAAACCAAGTCAATATATCTATAAGTTAAAACACTGATGGGTTAGCCATAGTTAAAGTTAATACAAGACTTCAAACATCTTTAAAACTTTACTTAACCATACCACTAATTCACCTAAAATAGACCAACCCTTTGAAAGCTTTTAAAAAGCTCTAGCGGTACTCCAGAGCTTATGGACTTTGAAGTGGTTTAATGGTGTTGTACAAGTATTGATCACCAAACAATGCCTTTTACCTTTGTTTGGAATCTTCAAACACTTGTTTGAAATGCTACTGGATTCTAACCGCTACCGTTAGAACGGGAAATATTGAAGGTGTTAACAATGTACGTGATAATGAAATATAATAAACATTTTATAAATTATATAGTTAAATAAATATTTATTTTTAATTGAACTTTTGGAATTTGAGATTCGGGCTTGGTCCCTGGGTTAGCCATAAGTGTTTTGTTACCCCCTGAGGACTATGTTGGTATGCGGTCGGTATCTTTTACCACTGCATAGTATAAAACAAAGTCGCTTTCCGCTATCTGTCCCTATGTATGCTTAGATCTATAAAACTACGCAACTTTTAAATAGATAGAGTGATTCAAGAGGAAGGTTTATATGTTAATGAAGGTTTATATGTTATTTAACGCGTGCGAAGCCGCTGGTAAAAGCTAGTATTATATAAAGTAACAAACAAGCTTGCAGTTTAAGAAGAATATACCTACTACGAAACATAAGTATATGATTTATTTTTTATATCCATGTAAAGAAAGTAAATCTCTGTTTGCACTTGAACAGTGAACACAATGGCGTCCTTTTAGATGAGAAATTCAAAGATAGTTCAAGACAAGTGTTTGTAGCAGTGCAAAGTGTTTTAAGTGTCGTCTGAATATCGATGAGAATGTTTAGTAAACAGCTGTATAATACTGATGTAATGGAACAAAAAAAGATTTAATTTGAAGTATACAAAATTGATAAAATTGGCACACGTCTTTTTTCAGAATAACAGATTAGTAGATTTCCTAAAAGATAATTTTCCTTTACCGTGAAAGCAAGTGATACTTACTTCTATAATTTATAATACGTACTTAACTGAAAAATAAGTGTTGCGTTTCTGGGATACGAACCTAGAGCCCCGTTTAATACGCTGGTTTCAAATATTCTGCTATCGCTCATTTGAAATGTTGGAGGATGATAAATGTTTACTAATTAGGAATCGAAACTCGTGCGTACGTTTCCGGGTTTACTATTGATCTAACTGACTCCCTAATCTGTGTAAATATTGGAGTAGTTGTAATATCGAGGTTAACTAAAGTAAGGAAATTGTAAGGAGATAAGTAACAGGGATGTATTGATGTTTAATTAAATATGCATAAGCGTTACGCATATAAATAAACAGGTGAATACGTATGTAGATAAACGGGTTATCTTTTGGCACGTTGACATTGTCTTCTAAACATTTAACACATAGAACATAGAAATCGCCAAATTTAAAAGAAAGTACTTTTTGTATTCGTATTTGAAGAGCGTCAAGTCATAGCATATTGCAGCAAGCGGCTCTCGATTTTTTGATATTTAGGGGAGAATCCTCCAAATTTCCAAGAAAGTTACCAAGATAAACCCTTTAGCAATAGGATTCAGATTGTAATATTTGTGACAACCATTGAGGAAATGTCAGGAACATGCGTGTAACTTAATTTTGTGCTAAATCTGAACCCTTGAGTCTTATTATTTTGATTTTAATTTGAGGATTTCAAAATCAAGCGCGAATACCCAAAGATGACATCCCACCCTCGCAAACTCATAAAACTTTCACAGACTTATTCTATTTATGGCTATCAATATGACAAGTGTTGGTCATGCGAGGTGAGTAAGCAGTACTCTTGTTGTTCCTGTGGAGTCTGGCCGGCGTCTCGTTCTGAAGGACTGGTGAATCATTGCCAGAGTGGAAATGTTTTATGGAAACTTTCTACTACAATAGTTTTGTTGCGGTTAACTCGCTTCATTAATAACCTAAGTAATGAGACGCAGTGCAGATGAAATCATCTGTGACGCGACGTTTGATTTTGCTTGTTTGCGATAAATTAAGCTGTTTTGAAGGGACAAAGATCTTGAAATGCAGATTTTCAATGTAAACATATTATAAATCTTGTTACAAATAACTGCTCTTTCGATGGTTTTTACATTTTTTTAATTAATGATATCTTTTTTATTACATTTTTTGTTTGTTGTTCTATTTACTTTTCCTTTTTTTCCTTATTTCCTTTGTCCTCTCCTTCTCTTTATTTCTATTAGCATTACTGATATATCCTGGAAATATTTGAATAGATGAAATCTTCGAGCAATAACTAACGTTCTTCACTTCCTGTTCAACACTTTCGTTTATTTCTACCAATTTATCAAATAGCGGAATTGAATTCGGTTTTGATAAACGTCCACCATTTCTCTAATCTAAGATCACGGAAATCAGAATCAATCTTGCCGTCTCCCTCAAACGCAATCTTCCTGGTTCCCCGAGCAGACAGAACCCTTCAATCTGGATTAGCATCAAGTTCTAATACGCTCTACTTAACCAACCGCGTGTCTACTTCGCTAAGATCAATATGAGTCACAGGCTAAGCATTTGAGATGCGCGGGAGTGTACGGACAAACGGAAATACCTAATCTTTGCATTAGTTTCACGGGTTCTCGGCAACACGTGCGCCACACTCTACGGAATTTATACAGAAAATAGACATATTTCGATTATTAACATGGCGAATTGTAAACAACTGTTCGCTAACATCCGTTGAATTCCAACGGGTAATAGGGATTAATTTGTTATTGATTATATTCAATAAGCACGTCTGTTAGTCAAAATATTAGGTAATATGAATGTCAAAACTATAATGGAACTACAATGAGAAAAAAGAAAAAAAATCAAACGCGATTCTTTAAAATTATAAACGTTACAGACGACAGTTTGATCATCCTCAAATATAATTATGTAACCATTGGAGACTTAAAATCAATTACAAGCTTAATCTTTATTGGTCTTAATTGAGGCCTTTATCAGACACAATTGCGTTCTTGCCTTATAAGATTAAGTTGGATCATTTAAATTATGCATAAGATTTCTACATACATATGACATTCAAACAATCTTCTTGTAATGGTCACTGCCGCTTGTATTTATCTGTAACCCAATTAATAAAAGAAAGGTTAAAAAATTTGAAGGCGGTCACAGAAGTGTTCTCACTTCTGGGACTATAGCCGATATTCCACATGCTAGAATTAGCACTAGTGTCTCCTAGACCGAACTATACCGGTTTCACCCCCTTTCAAAGTTATTGAGATTATTTGGTTTGGTTTAACCACGGACATTTTACACTATAATTAATTGAAAGTCCAATCGAAGTTAAAATCACACTAGCACAAGTAATAGGTACTTCCATAAACATCCACAATAAACACACGGTATAGTCATCCGAACCAATACAATATTAATAATATAACTGCATATTGTTATGCATTGGAGGCCACCTCCTATGGAGGTGTCACTGAGGTCCGCATTGAATACAAAGGCATACATTACATTTAATCGGCCACACCAGTACAGTTATACGCAATGCCATCGAATTTGGTAAGTAACGCCTGTTTGATTGACGTGTTAAGATAACAGCTTTTTGACAATTGCATAAATATTATCTAGAGGACTGTAGCCATACTGTAGCTTACATTTGAATAAACATAAGGAACGGTAAGAAAACGATAATGATGCAAGTAAAATATTGAGCGGTAGGTAACGAAGGAAAAATAACAACAACAACAATACTATAAATAATAAAAAAAATACCAATCACCATAAGCAAATCTTTTCCATTGTCAAACGTGATAATAGATTTTATTGAGAGAGACATGAAAATAATTGAGCTGGAATAAAAAGAACGGAAAGGCCAACCTTCATAACCTGTAGTAATTAGCACAGAAAAAAAAACAACTTTCAACAAGAAATAATATACTGAATGTAAGACACAGGAAGAGATGAAAACGAAAAAATATATATATAGCTGAATTTAGAACCTCCTCCTTTTTTTGAAGTCGGTTAAAAAGTATAGAAACGTGTACACAAGTAATAACATATTAAGAACCACTGTATACATGTACTAAAATACAGTTATAAACAATCACTTCCTGCCTTTCGAATTTCAATTGCGATCCCTACAATTTCTATTGTATTCATTGCTTTTGTCTTCAATGCTCATCTCCAACAATTAGTTCCTTTCTGTGTTAAAGTGTCAAGCTTGGCGCCTGACCTACGCCTACAGTGCCAAACAATCGTACATAAACAAACCATCTCGTATTGTTTGGCTGTCATGACGCAAGTGGCCCGAACACGGTGCGCGGGCGCACGATTCGCGCGAAAGATGACGGATCAATGCAATTTTGTTCATGTAATAAAGATTTTCCTCTTATTCATGACTTATAATTGGCGTGGAATCAGATACATTAAATTCATTGTTTTCTGTAGTTATGAATTTTATCAATTCATTTCCACCACTGTACTTGCTGATGAGCTCGCATGAATTACACATTTTTTTTTGTTTTTCATATACATTTACAACTAAATTGCGTAGATGTACTTTAGCTGTAGTCTAGTCTTAATATATAAATCACGTGCCATGTGTTAGTACGAACTAATCTGCAAGAACCGCTCAAGCGATTACAATGAAATTTCGTGAGTGTACATGGTGGGTTTCTACTTACAAAATTACTGCTTCGATTCAATAGGTTTCATGTTGTTGAATAAAGGCTCTTGTATCATTATTATTTATAAGTGCTTAAAATACATACACATTATAATTTTAATGTATTATAGCTTAATTGGCATATAAAATATGCATGAATAAAATTAGTCCAAAATTTAAATCAGCAATTTAATAATGTCATTCCAATTTATTTACTGTATTTTTATAAGAACCCTTAAAATAGGACAATGTGTGAGGTCCAATCCCAAAGTAGTGGACACAACACAAGACAAGAGAAAGCAGTAACAATGGATCTGAAGGCGAAATTAATCAACGTTGTAAGTTTATCTCGACAAGATCTTACGTCGGCACTGATTTAAAATTGTATCGTTAATCTGCATGCCTTGTGATTGTGTTCAATGGCTTGTAATATTGGATTCTGGATTATGTACGAAATCTTATTTATCAAAGCCAACTCTATTATCTGTAACAATAAGGATAATATTGCGAGTCACGGGCTAAATAATTGAGATGAAGTAGTGTAAGACAATTATTTGCTTGTCTACGTTTTTTGTTAATCTGTCAGCGATTCAATGTTAATTGGATCGTAAAGGGTATTAAAACAAGACATGTTAATTATTAAGTGACTACTGTGACTACTATTGATATACAGAAGTCGATTTTATAGGAAAAATGTAGTTTTAGTATCTACTTGAACTTTTTTGCACATTATCTTATACGTCTATAAAATTCGACCTGTGATAACATTCGATCTGTAAAATTCGACTACTTTGGTAGTTTTACTTTCGGAGTACTTATTTATCAATAGTTTGTTACCACAAGGGTGGACTTAATGCTGCAAGTATAATTAGTACAACGTTCCAAGGTATTAAATCAATGCGACTACTTGCATGGTATATTTGTCATCATAACGGCTTGTTACGTACGAATACGCTCCTCGGTTTCTCAAAAATTTGAGTGAAGTGAAGTTTGAGTCTAAAGCTATGAGTGTGATGCGTTATTTATTTTCTTAAATATCTTCAATTTGTTGAAACATCCTTTCATGTAAGCTGCCAAATTATTTCTTCACTTTCTTCGAGTTTTAAATCTAGCATCGAACCGGGAATGTAATGCTCCGGGAAGTTACCCCGTGACTAATGGTTTCCTACCCGTCCGTTTGGTGCCGACAGCTAAATTAGATGACCCGGAAGGAAACTGGAAAACCAATGAAACGTACCAAAATTGCTTTGCGACGATATTATTAGCCAATGATTATGCATGTCATTGCTGGGATACTGTTTTATTTCTTATTAAGAGAGTCGAGGCGTTTACGAATATTAGATTGGAGTAATAAGATAATTTACTCTTAAGGCAATAATAAGACCAAAAAATAATAGCATTCGTTATTAGTTTTTACTAAAATCATAGCTTTTTAATTACCAGCTACTTTAGTACCGTGGTTTTTAAACAGCTGTAAAATAATGATAGTATATTTATGTGAAAAGAAATGTTCAACTAATGTTAGGTACTATTATTTAATAACGTCATATGTATCGTAAACATAAACAACAATTTGCTTATTTCCTTTTCAAACATAAGTAAATCATAACATATTTTAAATAATATGCAATATCAGATAAACATATTTTTTTACTTGCTTTTCAAACATAAGTAAATCTGAAATTACTCTGCAAAAAACGTAATTATACCACATGATCGCACGCGCCATAATCCATTCATTTATCTAAAGTGGGCATCCGTCAAGGAGATCTGTGGCCCGGACAATAAAACACTGGACGCGACAGAAAGTGAAATTAAAGAGACACCTACAAGCCGGAGGAAGCGACACGAATCTGCCACCAGTTGATCTAATGAGACGACGCCAATTATGCGACGGTCGAATGAATTTATGCCTCTGAGCGCGTTAGAATAAATCCTAGCTTTTTGCGCGTAATATATGAGGTGTAAATCAAGAGGTAGTAAGTTGTTTACGTTTTCGATAAATGTATGAGCGTTCTGTAAGTACTTCTCGCGTGGAGTCTAGAGTTTGGATTCTTTACATTCGGCTGTATTTTGCTTTCTGCTACATTCAAGAAGAGTTGTTAATTTTATCTATGACATATTTTATCCCTTTCTATTACTATACAAATATTAAGGATAATTAAAACGGAGCGTAGAATTTGTGCAACATTGATAACACATATGATAATTAAATGTATACAAAAAATATATATACGTATCGGATGCGTAGCTTATTATGTAAACTTTTTTACCCTTAACGCTCTCTTGCCAATTGCCTTGAAAACAAATGAATAATTGACTTCCCCAGATCATAAAGATGAGTAATCAGGTCCACGTGTGACCGAAGAGCTGGAGTTCCGTGAAATCGATTTCCCACAAATCAAACTAATTGAACGCAACCAAAAGAAACTGGCGCACGCGCACCTCTAAAAATAAACGCAAGATGGTTGTCGACCCTTCGTACACACGCAGTAGACAAAAAATATTTTAACAAGACACTACACATATTTTGGTGAACAAATAGTATTTTTATATAAGAAAAGCTTAGTTCTGCACGTCGAAAAAGTTTTTATTTTTTATTTGCTTTTCTATCGAAACTGAAGTTCGAGTGACTACCCCTTCTTCCAATTGATACTGTAGGACGTGTCCAAGATATCCAGAGGCAACAGTTCTTTTATACAGGACTTATTAATTGAAGCTGAACCAAGAGGCACTTGGCTGTGTTTTTGGTTGCGATATAGGTAATTATGGATATGATATTTATCCTTTATTAACCTTCAGTAATACTGGCCTATTTTCAGAAGTCGACAAAGAACACGGCTAGAAATGGATACAACTTCTTACAACTTTCGACGTATTGTCAACAATACTTTCGAATCATAGCAAAAAATTTGAAAACGTACATAATCATACAGATAAAATAATCTAAATATAGATATCAGTGTATCAAGGTGCATCTTTTGATCATAGCCGGATCATAACTTCATCTTGCAGTAGAGGTGTTTGCGTGCAAATGTCACTCGGTTGCCAATTACATAGCGATAGCGTTTCATGTGAAATATGATCCGACTTTTCCGTGACCGTAAATATTTGCGTGTTAAACCATGATACTTTGGAGAGATTGGGTGATACTGTGTATATTTCTACAGATAAAGATGTAGAAGGAGAAATAGACGGATCAAATAAAGGTGAGAGTACTGAGATAGCAACTGTGATATTTTAAACTAAGACATAATAATAAGAAAATATCTTTCTTAGAATCGTACCTAAAAAGAAAGCATTAGTTAATTAATATTTAAGAATTAAAATATTTTTTTTGTTAATAAAAAAGAACTGTAATATACTACAAATCAGAACGAGGAATTACAATTACAAGTAAAAGAAAAAATAGAGCTAAAACACAGAAATAAGAAATCAGTAGACGTGTTGAGCCTTTTAAGTGTATAAATTAATAAGAACTCATTATTGAGTGAGTCTTAGCGTAACAATAGTATTACTCACGAACTTTCTAAAGAACAAGGAACTAAAAGCTAAAACACTGACATAATTTTACATTTAAGGTACATTACCGGTGATTAACTATTCAGCACTAACTAGAAATGCACTTAAAGTTATCAATGCACTTAAGGTACCAAATGGGTATGCAATATCTGACATCAACTAGAATTAGGGCGATCATGGGCATGTGTAGGACTTTAGTTTATATATGGTCACAGGTACTTAATTGCAGATACCTGAGGGTAATATAAGTAATCACCACAATCACCTCATATAAGTAGGAGTTCAAGTTTAGGAACATGACAACTACTCGCTCTGAATAAAAATGTTGTAGATATCTCCTAGTTCTTTATTTTCCTATGAATGTCATATCCTGTGCTTTCTTCCTACCAGAATACAGTAATGTTAATGGGTAGAATACATAGAACTTACAGTTATTTTAATTTGATTCATTCTACTTCATATGGCAGCCTAAAACGTTTCTTCAGAAACTATTTAAAATATTAAGTACTTAATTAGTTACCTAAAATGGCAAGCCATATAAGGGTCGAAAGTTTATAAAAATTGTTGAACACAGTCATTATTTGGGACACGGAACCCGGAGCGTTGCCACCGAAATCCGACTACGAGAGGAAGCGGATGCGTCGTTGTCGCCTTTTTAATAATTCTATTTTATATTCCGGTCGCGTCTACGATTGTGGCGATTAAAAATAAAGATTTCTTTTCATCTTCTACATTTCTGTGTAGGTCGTGTAATAGCTTCCTACCGAAAATTCGCTTTTGAAGTCTACTTCCCACAATTATTACGTTCATAACTCAAATTTCGTTTTCCTGCGTCTGTTGGCTAATCAGACCTTGGTTGTCTTGATGGGTGTTTTACGATTGCATGCTTCTCGGAATTTTTTTGATGAACTGAGATCTTTATTGATGGTTCTGTTCATAATGTAACTAACGCAATTGAATTGCACTGAATGCCAGAAATCATAAAAGTGTCGTAAAAGTTTAACTCGAACAATGAACACACTGTATCCTTTACAATGTTAACGTATTAATCGCGGGTATACTTTAAGAGTAAAATATAAATAAAATTCATATATAACGTAAAAGAAAAACATATATCAACTTCAAGTGATAACGTACGTAGTAACACACCTCATTAATATTAATAAATATACACCGCAATCTAAAAAAAGCTGAAGTCACTTTTCTTGTCACTATCAAGAGCGTTCTACGCAAATCATAAATATATCTTGTTCAACTGATTTACGACTCTTATCAATTTTCGTCTCTTGGACATCTCAGCTCGTCTAATAAAATTAGTTATGACAGAAAATTACACCATCAGTTACACAGGAAACGGTGCTATTTCCAAACGTCATACGCCAAAACCAATGTGACGTTGTCACGCGACACCTTCAAAACAGTGACAATTTTATCTGCCGTCCAAAAAACTTGAGTTACATCTTTATTTTTTAGACAATAAGGCTGATTATCGAGGAGTAAAACGTTTTCAGAAGCGCAAACTCGTTTGTCAAATGATGCAGTATCATTTTTAGAACCGACATCGATACTTCACGCGTTGTGTCTTGCGTGCAGTTTTTTAATTGCTTCTTTTAGATCGTGTAATGTTTTAATGACTCCAGTGTTAGCATTTTTGGAAGTAATCTTTGTCATTTAAGTATTCATAAATTACATTTACTGTAAAATCTCAATTTTACTAACTTATAACACGATTTTTTTACTTTTAAGGTGTAGGTATTTAATTATGTTAAATCCCACTTTTGTTACATTTGAATTAACTAACTATACTATAGTTTTTTTATATAAATACTGAATTAGTAAGTTTTCTACGTTTCTTTATATCTATACTAATTTATAACACGATAAAAAAGTATAGTTGCTTTATTTTTTTAATCAGTTAAATATTCTATACAACAACCTTCCTTTAGTGTCCGTCCATCTGTTAATGTTCTGAGAAGTTACGAGTCCGTCCGTAGGATATCGGAAGTCGTCAAATTGGTGAATAGTGACCTTTTGTATTAACCTGTCAATAGAGTACTTAAACGTTAATCAAAATTTCCTTTAGCTTTGGGTAACAAATTATATACTTCTGTGAGGTCCTTCCCAATTTTATTTAATGATGTCCATGAATTTGAATGGATTTCGCTAACTTTAACGTTATCTGGTTTAGTTTACTTAGTGATTGCTAAGTATGGTAACTATTTAAGATATAAACAATAATATATTTCTGTGATAGCTTTAAAAAATAAAAAGATGACAGATTTTTTGAGTCCAACGTGTGTATCTACAACATGTCATGAGGAATCATGCCTATACGTATACTCGTTTTCAATCATCACATTACAGTTCGTGAACACGAAAATTCGAGCAAACATGAAGATAATAAAACACGAAACGTAAATGCTACGGGATGAATACTACAAGACCTTTGCTAGCAAAAAGGAGGACTCAAAACACAAATCATATTCGCCGTCCTAATAAAACAGTCAACGGCACTAAAAATAAGATCGTCTTATATCCGAAGCTATATGATATTAAAGAAAGTTATGAGTTAGATGAGATGTCCTCTAAATAAATATCACGGGAAAAGACAAACGACGTAGTTTGTATGAGAAATGGGTGTGTGTAGTGCGTTAGTATAGTAAATTTAATGGGTGTAGATTGTTGTATTGTTGTTTGGGTGACGATACAGATTTTTTTATATACGAAGCTTGCTAGGTAATCTTACATCGATCGCCTTAAGAGACTTCGAAAGTCTATTAAGGCGATTGAGGCTTTGAGTTATATTTTTACAGTAGACAATAGAAAACGGGCGATCTATAGCTAGCAATCGGGTATAGAAAAGAAATGTTACATTAATATTACGATCATGGTTGCAGAAACAGATCTTGAGAAAAAGCAAGGGTAGTTTTATGTTTTAAGAAGTATCTAGAATGTGACAAAAACTAATAGAAACCAAGTACTTTTTCGACTCTTCGATATTGCAATAACTAGTAATAAGTAAAGGTTTAGAAAGATATTTAGAATTTTAGATTCAATGTTCAATATTCTAGAAAAGATTTATCCAAAGAATTAGTTTAACACGCTACAATTTCAGTGGAGAGGAAACGCGCAAACACAAATTAAATAAAATTATATTGAAGATCGCTAGTTTCGAAATATGATTGGCATAATCTCAGTAAGTGTACCAACGTCTCTAAACGCCTACAAACAGAACATTGGATCATTTCCAAGCTATCAAAAAACCATACAACATTGAAACACAAAAGATTTGATTTTCATACAACTTTTTTATATTCTTGACAAAATGTTTCAAGTCTAGGGTAGTGGATGACTCTAACGTTCGTTGATCTAGTTTTTATTTTATGTATTTAATCTTCGCCATGAGATAGAGCACATTAATTTTGTGATATTTTTAGGTCTAACTACAGTGAATTAAAAATAGAGAAAAAATATAAATGTAAAAGTATAAATGGTATTAGTCTTAAGCTTTTAGTTTAAATAGGTCATATAATAGAACTTGTGTATTATTTTAGTTATTTCAGGTTTAAAAAACTATATGATTTCGTAATAAACTCTCATTATGAAGATACAAGTGAGCAATCTATATTTCGTTTGCTAGGTTCAAATTATGATTTCTGAATAGTCATTAGTTTAAAAGTAGTCGGTCAATAGTTTAAAATCTACTGTCTAATCTAATCTATTTTCAATTGAAGCGATTTTTTTTTATATAAAACAACATATTTTTAAGAACAATCGAAGATAACTAATAACTAACCTAACCTAACCTAACAATAATTATTAAAAGATACTTTTAACACTAACGGGCTATACGATTATGATCATAATCACGATCAATTTAAAATTACTTAAGAATTATTCCAATTAAATTTAGTCTCTCTATTAATGCTTTATAATATAATTGCGTAGATTTATCAACAACACGCTGGCGAAGATAACAATGTACCTAAAGCCTAACTGAAATAACAAAGATATTTCGCGGCAATTTGTCCGCGGTAATGAGACGGTCGTGTCAGTCGGACAAATTGTTATTCTTTTGTAATTTGACTTTATTTACCACATAAAATAGCGAACGAATAGCCCATTACACGGTAAGCGCCGCTTGTTCTCGAATTATAAGCGTATTAATCTGGCGTAGGTCAGTAAAATAGGTACTGAGTGACTTTATCGATACGAATCTAGTGTCAACTTTGCTTTGTGACCAATGGTGATTTTCAAAAAACTTGTGCTTTTGGAATAAATTTGGCATAAAATTTCATGTTTTAACCATGATAATATGCTTATTCGATACGCAATATTTGATCTATCACAATTTGTACAAATTTATTTATTAGTGGTGTATGAACATAAAAGTTTTAATATTTGAAATATCGCTAATTGCTTGATATTGTGGAAAGGAATTTGTTAAATACGAATAATGTAAGCAATACCATGATAATTATTCTAAAAGTCAGAATAGTGATGGTAATGTGGATAAACGTATGGAATAAAAGGCAGGATATAATTCTATAAGTCACATTAATTCGAAGATTATCTCGAAGACAGTTATTCGTGTTATTATGCCTTGACAATACTTCAATTGTGTATTTAAATATGTACTATACGTAGACAATGGTATGGGCTTAATTATTATCAGATTTGAAGCATACGCTAAGCCACACAGCTCGAGTCACACATAAAATAAAAAGGTATCATAATTCTTTACGATAAGGGTCAATTTGGTATGCAAATTGCTCCGTTTCTGAGTTATTAGCGTGGTGTGGTATACATTATCTTTCCAATAATGGAGGTATTATACTAATTCGGAACAATACACACTAATAAATTCAGTTTAGGCCTCGATTTGGGTCGACTCTTTCTTTGAATTGGGCGGCATATAATTATGGGATATTGAGTGTCATGTGTAAGTTTGCTTAATCTATTCATCATTTATTTAGATTTATTTATTGTTAGTAAATGATGAAATTGTTCTGTATTTAGCCAAAAGGATATACTAGAGAATGCTTGTCTGTTTGTCCCAAAACATTATAAAAACTGGAATCAATAGACTCCATTTCATTAAACACAAAATACCAAGAAATGCATAAATATATGTGTGTAGTTTCTTAGTATTAAAAAAAATGGCATTAAAATAATGTAGCATAACATGAATATCTTCATTTGAATTCTCTTATTTGCGAATATTGTCATTTATCGATCAACGAACAAATGCCAAAGTTTGTGCCCTTTAGAACACCATACACGCACAACCTGGTTGACATTTCTCAGGCCTAAAATCACATATTCAGAACCTTTGGGCATCACTTCCTCTCTACCTTCCGGCGTCAAAATAAGTCAAAACTTATCGATTGAATAAAATTATCGAATATTCTCAAAAATGTCACGTCTACGTTCACACGAGGCTCGCCATTGTTTTTGAAAAAAAGAGTGAGAAAGTTTTTTGGGTCCAAGGGCGTGGGCCCGCAGGTTTACATCTGCTCAACAGATGCAACCACTAAATCGACCTTTGAGGAGTTTGCAAAAGAAATAGTGTTGTGTAACGTGGTATCGACAAATCTTACTCAAATAAAATGTTAAAAATATTTTATGAACTTTTAGTAAATGACGAATTGTAAAAAATACATAATGAAACAAAATTAATAAGTAACCAAAAATAAAAATAGCCAATACAGGTTACTTTTCTAAGTATTCGTAAATTTCCAAAGTCTATACATATTTTTTAATAATAATGAACATTACGTTATGTTAATTATATTTATTTATAGCACAGTGTGACCTAAGTCCGCACTTTACGCACGCCTTTCCGAGTGCGAGCGGACTTATGTCACGCGTACTATAATAGTACATTACGATACGGGTGACCTATGTTGCCTATTACGGCACGGCG
>DWPV01003776.1:0-14633 GCA_018251915.1 Urbanus proteus proteus
ACACACACCCAGACCAAGAACGGAAATTTAAACTCATCATTTAAATTTCCGCCTCGCTGGGAATCGAACCCAGGACCATTGCGCCATCCAGGACGTCAGCATATTCTATCATCACAAATCAGTCTTATTTTTAACCAATTCTATTTAGTTTAAAGTAAGAATTATGCTTTTGAGAGTCTGGAGTCCGTACTAGTGTAACCTGTATTACAGATCTCCAAACCCTTGCCCTGAGAAGGTTGAATTAGTAAGAATTAATGATACATAGGTACCATCATTCGAATTTCTCTTTTACTATCGTATCGTAAGTGCTGATAAGTTCTGCACCAAATCAATACCGCTTGTAAGACTAGGTACTTACCCGTGGTACATCAAATTACAATTTAGAGTTAGTATAATATAGATCAAAACAAACTTTTAGTTGGCTATTTGGTACTGACTAGATGTTTATAGATAGCAGAGTTCACATATCTCCTCACATCTCACAGTCATTATCCAGCATCTATGCCAAAAGTGACACCTATTGTGCAATATGATGAGAGCAAATAAGTTACTATCAAGCGTAATTACTTGATGTTTAGAAGGAGAAGACAAAAATAGAATGTAACGTGCACAGTCACCGAGGCTAAGTATAAGATCCGACGGTACCCGGAGTGGTGTACCGGTCGGAAGACAGACATAATTGCAGCCACGTTCCACCCTCAGGAAGTCTTTACCGCTAAATGTATGTCAAATAAAATATAACCTTAGAAATGTTACTGTTTTTGGCTTTAATTTTTTTATAAATAGGACACAAAAAAGATTTTTTTTTCTTTGAGTAACATCAGTTCAACTTGACGGTTAAAGTTAGCGAAGCTTATAATTATTACTAGCTGATCTTTGCGCGGTTTTACGCGCGTTAAAATTAAAGTACCCTATGTTACGCTTTATACCTTTAGCTACCTTTCAGTAAAAGTCCTTTCAAAATCGACCCAGCCGTTAAGAAGATTACCTCAGCCAAACGGACAGACAGACAAAAATAATATTGCATTTTTGTTATAACTATTGTGTCTACTTTCATATGCATTGAGTTAAAAATATTATTTTAAAATCACAAACAGACACTACAATTATATTTATTTGTATAGATTTCCGATAAAACCCCTGTTCCTTAAGATGTTTACGGATATCCATGGACGGTATTTACCACTTACCATAAGTGGACACGATTTACTTTATGCATTTTTAATAAAAAGAGACAAGTTACCTTAAATTTACTTTCCTAGCACAATATTACCTGAAACTGGCACAAATAGCGTTCGCTTTGTCAGTTTACAAAGATGTGTCGTAATTCCCTTACTCTAACTGTTATCAAGCGCATACCTTCCTCGTGGCATCGGCAGGGATAAACCAGTTTAACTTGCTAGCTTGTAAGTAAGGTATTGTTCAACTAGCCATTGTGGTATATAAAAGCTCTGTTCATTGAACTTACAAAGCACATTCGCCATTTTGTCTATTTAACAATGGGATTGTTCAAAGTCTGTTATTTGAAAGCTTTTGTGAATGATTTTTGTTTAAACGACTCGTTTATAATTTTTTTAGTCTATTTGACAGTGAATTCGTTCAAAGTCTTTTTTAGACTTGAGTGAATTACTTTGTTTTAATCAATTATTTATTAATAACAATTTAAAAATTGTTTAAAAATATAATTAAATGCAACTAGCTGTTTTTGTTTCTTGTGTTTATGTATGACGGAGGAAACGTGGAACATACGACTCCATAGTAATTAATGCAAATTTATGCACAAATCCTAGCTTCACAGCTATGCTTGCATCTTAAGCCTCATGGCTTAGTTAAATATGTATCATCAATAGTTCGACGCTTAGATTTAAATACAGAACCCTTAAATAAAGCTCTACTCAGCAACGAGAAGCTACACATTCACATCTCACACAGCAACGCACTTTCGCGAATAGACGAGTGACGTATTGGACCATCTAGTCATGGGATTTCGTCATTCGTCAGACACGGTACATTGAGTGACGCTGATCGACGTCGTGATAGCGCTGTGGTGCACTACGGGGCGTAGCGGAGCGTACTGAGTTATATGCTACGAAGTGCTACGGAAAATTAGTGTAGTATCACTACATAGTATAAAACAAAGTCGCTTTCTCTGTCTCTATATCCCTACTATGCTTAAATCTTTAGAACTACGCAACAGATTTTGATGCGGTTTTTTTAATAGAGAGATTGATTGAAAAGGAAGTTCTTCCGTCGTATATTTAGTATCAGCATTGCACCCGTGCGAAGCCGGGACGGGTCGCTAGTGTTGTATTTAAAATATAAAGCGAAGGAATACTTATCGTATGTAACTATACCATTTTTAAGAAAATCAAGGAGTAACAATTATTTTTCAGTTTTTAAATGAGTGAAAGCAAAGATATTTGATACTAGCTGTATGTAAATTGGTTTATGGAGGCATTCTAGAAATGTTAAAGTTCTTATGTCTTTTTGTTATTCATTATATTATAGTTACTTGCTGTTGCTTCTATATTGGAGTGACATATTAAATTACAGAATTAGGGATGATAATAAATTGTGAGCACGCGTGGGGTGGCCCTCGCTAATTGTGAACTGAATTTAAATTTATAAATATTTGAATTATTTGTGTCGCGCGTTGCATTTTAATGCTGACTAGAGTCAGCATTAATATGCTAGAGCATATGCAGGTTTGCATCGTACAGACGTTGGGAGATAATTGTGAAATATATAATTTTATTCGTTTTAGAATAGTTAAATTGAATAATCTTCCAGTGATCCTACTACGGGATTTACTTTACCACAAATGACATAGATTCTATAACAAATACATACATAAGCTGTCAGAATCAATTGGCCGGAAATTGAACCCGGAGCCTTAGTGTGTGACAACAGCATAGTGGCCGCCATGCGGGTTGTGAAGTATATTATTTATCCTCATATGTTCATACGTAAATAGAAACTGGATGACTGACATTTAACCCGCCCGATGTCGGATGTCGCCGTCCGTCAATCGCAACAGTCAGTCTCTGTGACAGAGATTGACAGGCAACACCAACTTATGCATGCAGTGGACTATAATACACTACTAGATTTGTTTGTTGTAATTGTATTAGG
This sequence comes from Urbanus proteus proteus, assembly GCA_018251915.1. Lineage (NCBI taxonomy): Eukaryota > Metazoa > Arthropoda > Insecta > Lepidoptera > Hesperiidae > Urbanus > Urbanus proteus. The sequence goes on from DWPV01003776.1 coordinate 3,133, forward strand.
TTCACGACCCCTGTGGTGGAGCAGTCACCATACCGGTCTGAGACATGTCCTGGGTTCGATCCTCGGCTAGTTAGATATCTCAATGATAAATTTAGATTTTCGTTCTGAGTGTTCTGAGTATTCTGGGTGTTTGTGTATTCGTATTTGTGGGTCCGTGGCACCCACGTCACAGCAGAAAGTCCTACTTTGGGACTATGAGTGTAGAAAGCGTCTATTTTATATGTTTGTCTTCTTTTTTTCGTATGTCAGTGGTCTCCATTATACGTGGTCATTTGTATCTATCAATATATATAGAGGATCTCTCTGAAACCAATCACAATAATTGTCATTTAAAGTAAAGCAGTAAAAATTTACACCCTTCCAAAAAACGCAATATCTACTTTACGTCAGAACTAAACTCTTCTCATTTTGAAAGACGGTCTGTGCCCAGCAGTAGAATTGTAATAATTCTATAGAATTGTAATAATTGTAATATGTCTATGACGTCCAGCACAAAATTCCTAAAGCCGTATTGGTTAGTACATATTTAATCATCCGTACTAAAATATGCAGGCTCAAGTCAAAATGTCTCTAGTTTGATTATGTTGTTCTAACAAATTAATTCACAAAGTTCGAGAGTAAAAGTAGTATTAGGTCCTGAGAGTCTTACCGAATTAATGTTTGTTTAATGTTTAGGTCTAGAAGCTTGGGTAACTTTATGTCTTATTATATTAGCATGTAACCGTATAACTAAAGTTTCGATTTTTTTAATACATTACAGCAAATAAATTCGAGATCTAAAATGCAAATGTTTATTTAATAACAAATTGCAAATGCACAGATGAAGATCGCATGACGTTACATCGTTGTGGATAATTATTGACAAAGTTAAGCATAGTGCGAGACTCGTATTTGGATGGGTGACCACTAGTGACTAAATCTCATGTAAACTTCCGTGCTTGTAACGGTTCAGAAAACTGTTCGTCTTCCTTGATATCGTTCTTTTGATTATGATTTTGATTTTGAAAACATCCAACATACGTTGTCTTTTAGCTTATATTGCTCTGCACCACTGGAGCAGCATGGTGAAGTATGCTCCAGAGATCTTTCAGTTATTAGAAAGTCTCAGCATCGGTGCACAAAAATCCTTACAATATTCCATTACAACTGTTGGCAAACAACATAAACCATTAGAATAACGATACCAATAAAGATAGTACGTAAACAAGGTATAAAAATTCAACAGAAGACGCTGTACAGTAAGAAACGTAGTTAGAATTCGCGGGTAGTGCATAAATATTTAGAAAAACCGAATGGGGTAAAGTGCATTTACTATTTAATCTCACCTCGATAGTAAGTCGAATGAGAATAAGCCGAAGTCTGATTCGTTCCGTGTCATGACATCATAAAAAAATGTCGGTCTTGAATAATACCACTTCCTTTCTTCCCGCGGATGTTGTCGAACTATAGGAAAACATGTAGAAGATGCGGAGCAGCGTCTTCTTGTATCATGAATGCCCACTGCGGTCACTAATAACTTGCTAGACGGTGAATGTTGGTAAAAATCTCCTTAAGTAAAGACCTATATCCAGCGGTGGACCTCGAAAGGCTGATAGGTTGCTTCAGAATACTTAGGATTTTTAATTTAAGCTTAGATTTTATAGTAATTGCCATATTGTTATTGTAAATGTCATTGCGTTCATAGCGTATTCGGCTTTTTGATGTATTTCCTAAATGATTGCATACAAAGTTTAATCCCTAGCTTAAAATTAAATGAATCAAAATGATCAACATCATTTTTTTGAACGGAAACATAACAGCAACTTACAGTAGTACAAATTATGTTATCTACAATTTGTTCTCACTCGAATTACGAACTAATTCGAGTGAGAACACGAACTTAAGAATTACGAACTAATTCGAGTGTGTAATTTGTTCTCACTCGAATTACAAACTAATTCGAGTGAGAACAAATAGTAATTGCTTCACCGCATAAAATCGTCACCAGGAACGTCTGTAAAACCGAGTTGGGACGTCGAAACGCGATTGTTTATTCAAAGCGACGCCTGTTTTAAAGTTTACTTGCTTCTTGATAAAATTAAAGTTAAGTATTTCGTGGGAGTCGGGATGGAACGGGCTGTATTTATGTTAGATGCATTTGGTTGTATGTTCAGGTTAGGTTTGAACTTACGACTGGTAGTTTGGAAGTCGTTTAAATCTTGGTGTTAACTTTTACACGTATAGATGCTAGGTATTTTTTTCTTATATTATCTTGTTGACTGTTTAAGTTAAGAATGTGGATGTGGGTAATAATTCATTTTTTTTTGGAAAACTTGGATGTTGGTGAATATTACGTATAAGTTTTATGATTTAGTTCAGTATCCATAGAGAACTTCTAAAGTAATTTTAATACTCGTTCTAGTCTTCACATGTAGCAACGTATCTGTGGTCGATCTTAGGCAGGACTGAAATATTATCTGGGGTTGATCATAGATGTCCATGGACGCCACTTACCATCAGGTGGGCTGCATGCTCGTTTACTACTTCCACAATATAAATAAAGTTAAACATTTTTTCAGTTTTTTGACTCCACGGAGGCAGTATCGGGTGAATCCAACTTCGGTCATTAGGGCTCGAGATGTCTTGTGTCTGCATGCTCATCATATGAGGACCCCTGCCTTTCGGGACGTGGCTGGCGTAAACACCAGCGTTGGCATACGGTGCTGGACTGCGAGTGTTCTGCAAACGGTTTCTTGTGACCCGGCATCGAACATCCAGAGTAACGCGAAATTTGCGAAAATGGATCATGAGGATTTTTCCTCGTAAAAAATGGTAGCTATTTAAAAAATATGTGTGTGTATATTATAAAGTTACAAACTAAAATTACTTATACCAACAAATTTAATAGCCATATGCGATGGGCATAGAACTGGTTACTAGTTTAATAGTTTGGATCGAGTTTGAGACTTACGAATTTCTCAGAATATCCTTTGATGACGCGAACCACTTCGCCCTTTGGGGGTAAAACTCTGAAGTTGTTATGTTTGAAGTAACTGGTTTATGCTTCTATCGGTACTTTATTTTTCTCCTTTGACGGTGAATATAGATATTCAATAGTATAGGAATAGAAATAACGTAATTACGATGAGTTTATTCAGGTACTCTGTGCAAGGCGCATCAATTTTCACGAAAATAGGATGGAAGCTTAAGGAACAAATAAATATTCCTTGGTTCCTTGCTTCTTTTATGATAATGTAAGGTATAAACTTATTAATTAATTATATTAACTTTTAAAATCCCTTAACCTATTTTTAACAAGTAGATATTAAAGTTTTGGAATAAAATGTATAAGCAAAATATTTGTTACCTACACCAGTAAGTCTGGCTAAGTAACATGTTTAGCACAGAAAAAACTTATGTATATGAGTAGAGTGGAAGTATTTAAAAATATTAGGTAATAGAGGATAAAACTTTGAATCCCTAACTCATGAACCTTTTTTCCTCATTGGTAATAACTTTCCTGCCAGAATAACTCTTGTAGCATTTGTAATTTCACATCACAATGGAGTGACCGTAAGGCCAAGAATAAAATAAATCTTAGCCAAAACACCACATAATTTATGCATCCTAACTACTATCATAAATCTGTACCTTACCTACAGTAAAATTAATAATACCCTGAGAAACTTCCATTACACCCCATATTTATAGTTCACGTAGTGTGTACAAAGCCCTTTGTAGACTTAAGGACGTCTTCGAAGTGTAAGAGTAATTAAGTGCTTTGACTTACCTATTTACCCGAGGCGTTAAGACTGCGCGAGACTCCTTTAACCTCAGATATTTTGCTAGTAAAGCTTGTTTAAGAGTAAACTCGCGTATGTGAAAGGGGGTTATATAAAGCGTAAGATTCAGAGTGTGTTAGAGAGAGATAGAGAGTGGATGTGCGACTGCACTTATAAAGTGCAGTAATAAATTGTGTGTGCTTGCGAGCGTGCTTGAATGTGTGCGAGGCAGTGCTTTTGTGCGTAATATGTGTGTTTGCATACGTGCTTGCGCGTATGTTTTTTATATATGATCGAAGTAGCAAACGAACACTGATGGTAAATGGCAACTGCCGCCTATGGACATCTGTATTCAACCCTATATAAGATCAAGTTCCTACCTGAGGTTGACCACAGATGCGTTGCTACCCGTGAGGACTGAGCTGAAACGCCTTGGATAAGTAAGTATATATCCTTAACCACACCCTTCAGACCAGAATACAACAGTCTTAACGCTGCTGTTATAAGGCAGAAACAGGTGTGGCGGTGGTGCCGCCTGAGTCGAACTACATAGAGTTCTACCACCTTCAAAATCAATCCCAAATAAGATCACAGTCTTACCTGAGGTAGGCCACAGGTGCGTTGCTACCTTTGAGGACTAAGCTGGATCGCCTCGAATAAGTACGTCTTCCTTACCACCCTCTTTTGCGTGACATACTGGTATTGTTATTACTATTGGGATGTCGTACAATCCAATCTTTCATATTGTACGTCTTTGTCAACACATACACATACACAAAGGGAAACAGGCAGGGATTAGTCGGGTCTTGAGGGCACCCTCTTTGATGAAACAGATTCTCAAGAGGTAAATGTGTCGGTTTATTAATGTTTGTAACAGTGAAATAATATTAATTTCGATACGTACGATGTTTATACCACACCTATAGAAATAATTGCTAATCCTGCTATTGAAGAAATGTATGAAGTAATTGGCCTTTCGTATTAATTCCTAGGAGGTAATGGTTTCTGGCCTATCTAGCTATATACTTGACGTTAAGAAAAGTTAATTGTTAATTTAACGACCCGCGTGGCGGAACGGTTACCATACCGGTCTGACGCGCAAGTCCCGGGTTCGAATCCCGGCCAGACAGACATCAAATTATGAATTTAGATTTATTGTTCTGGGTCTGGGTGTTTGTGTATTTGTGTATGCGTGTGTCCATGGCCTCCACGACACAGGAGAAAATCCTACTGTGAGGCTATGAGTGTAGAAAGCGTTTTTTTTTATTTTAAAATGTTTTGTAGCTAAACAGCAATACTATATATATGTACTCATGCAAAAAGTGAAAATAGGCAAACTAAGCAATAGATACTTGCGGCAATCTGAAACTTTATTTGATGATGTTTACCCGGATAATGAAATAAATATTAGGCTCCTTCTTATACAATACTACGGGGAAAATATAATAAGCGTCCCAAATTGTCCTCAAAAGTAGCAAATCATTTACGATCGACTTCAGATAAAACTCCTGTTCAAAGTTGAACAGAAGAAGAACGGACAGGCCGTTTGTATAATTACTTAGAAAATACCATTTAAAAGTAATCGAAGAATATATAAGAAACATTGTTCGTGTCGATGTAAAAGTTTCAAATTCCACAAGTAGGTCAAGGACTAGCGACGTCCATTTTGCGAAGCTTTACAAAGATATTTCTTTTCTTATTTACTCTGACTTGGAAGGTTAAGTGTCGAAATTTGGGTTCAAAATATTTTTATTAGAATGCCAGTACAATTTGAGAAAGTTTTGGTTTAAATGTTCTATCAAGTTGATGGGTATTATAGATAAACTGATTTATTTTTTAACGGAAGTAGACAATAATGTTATGCAATATAGCATTAATGTTTCTTTTTAATATAAATTAGCAAACATAGATGCCCCCTCTTACTTGATGTTAAGAGCCAATGTCGCCTCTGGACATAGTGTTATCAACCCCAGATTGGATTAAAATCTTAACTGTGGTCGGAATGAGATATTAAAATGAGACAAGTATTGTATCACTCACGAGGAATTGTCCTGAAATAATAGTTAAGCACAATTAAAAATAATAATACAACTACAATTTTATCGAAAAGTATCCGTCAAACCATTTACTGGGAAGAGTTCCGGATGAGATGAACCTAAAATATATACGAGTAGATTTGTTGCTGGAATAAATTTGCATACAGTATTTTCGCAGAAACCGCAAAAACAAAGTAATTTTAGCGTTCACTAACCTTCAAGTAACATGTAGCCTAAACTAAAATATTTCATATCATGGAAACTCACTTCAATACTCATACTGATTTTAGTGAAATGTGGGATTATTTTTAATTCAATTTATCGCTACTTTATTATTTTGCACGTTTTATTGGTTACATTATACTTTTTATATTATTTGCACAAATAAGATCATTATTAAACCTTAATTCACTTATAAGAAATAATTATTCAAAGATATCCCAAACTCTTGTGATTCTTATATTAATTTTATTTTTTCGAGTATTTCGTGTGACGAAACCCCTCCATTTATACATTTTACATAGAATTATGAAGCATGTTAAGAGTTATGAGCGGAGCCTACATAATCAGTGGTCATAAATTTTGATCAAACGAACACGTAGGCTCGATAAATTGGCCGATTAGGTCTTTACAAGTGCATGAAAGACTCGAGGAGGAGCGACGTGCGGCGCCTTACTAACATGAGGCTGAAGAGAAATGTTACTTCCTTTTTTCTTTTATAAGTCACCAGCTGTGCCTCGCCTCGTTCGCACCCACTTTTAAATACATAAATGATACACGGCTCTAATGTATGTAATTATCTCAGATAAATAAAGTAGGTAGATCTATCATTCTTAACAAACAAATGAAGCCACTTTTTAATGGTCGGGTTATAAAAGTGATTATGTGAGCGTAAGTGAACTAAAGGTACTGGCATAAAACTACGTTAGCTTTTTGTGTGTGCGTGTAAATAAATAAAAGTAGACAAGTTTTGTGGCTTTACTCAAATACAAGGCGGTGAATAATATACCTATTTCATTTATCTGAGGTAATGATAAACAACGCTTTAACTTTATAGTTTTGAGTAAACTGACTGAAAATCTATTTCACGAGCATACAGTGTTTCCGCAAAATGTAACACTCTTTACCACTAAGAGCCCTGTTCATCAATATGACATTATATAAAGCATGGTACAATATTGGTAGATGGTATACGGGCATGTTGTTTACTCTATTGAACTTGGCCTACGTCCTTCTTATGCCGAAACGACATGAAGTTGCGTGCCTCTATTTTATGTGCCTACTATTGTTGGGGCTTTATAATAGGTATAGGTACCTAACTCAAATGAAAAATTAATAACCAATATTGGTATAACATAAAAACTAAACCCGTGACATACATATACCTAATGTTATAATGTATGTACTGTAACATTGAAGTATTTTGTCGGTCAGAAGAATAGACGCAAGTACCAGTACGTATATATACGTACGTACAGTACGTACGTATAAATAAAGATGTTTGTAGATTCTCTACGGTGGAATTTTAGTTCGAATCACTATGTGTCTGGGTTTACGCAAAGCGATTACACACTCGTCTAATATTGCATAAGTATACTTAATTAATTAAATTCGTTTGCCCTCTATCACTAATTCAATTTTTTTTCGTTCAGTCAGAATTAGTTGAATCTATTAATGAATAAGGATGCTGACGAAATGTATATTAATAATTATTATATTCTCAAATTGTTTTAGTGTAATCTCGAATAATATATTATTGTATATATTGTATATTTTCCTTGTATAGTATATATTAATATATTTCGACCTAAAAACGTAAGAAATACTATGTATACTAAACGTTTGTAGCTTGAAAAAATGAAGGTTATGAATTTGTTTTTAAAATATAAAAACATTTTTCACCCAGAGTTGCATATTTTTGGGTAACAGCAATTACGCTTTCCAGTGATATGTGTATGTGGAGCGGGTGACGTAAACAAAACATGTTGGCGTCATAAATTGTGCGATTAGTTCCAGGATTTCAGGGACTCAGGAACGAGGTACGTGACAAGCATCACAATAAATGTACATACATACTTAATTTGTTTGTTATTGAGATATGTGGTCTAAAGGTTCTGCTTAGCTGTGTAAAACTTATTCGAGTTCGTATTTGAGTACACATAACAGTATCGAGTTAAAGTAGAGATGGGCCGACTAGTCGGCGACTTTAGTAGTTGGCGACTAGTCGACAATTATCCGGCTGAAAAAGCCTGATAATATAACATAATGTGATGTAATGACATATAATGTTAATAGCGCAATTTTGATTTCAATTAACTCACTCAATATATCCACTCCATAATTGTAGTGCCTAATTTCATTTAGATATGGATGTGGGTGTAGAAGCTACAATGTATATATCTTGCTTTCTCTGTTATGGCTCCGTTTAATCCTTGGTGTAAAATATTTGAAGATAATAATATTACACTATGTACGAACTGAATTAATTATATCACTTAATTATTATCGTAGTTATAAGTTGTAGCAGATCCTTTTCAACTTCAGTCTAGTTAAAATAATTAGTTTGCTTTTTATTTCATATAAAGATACTTACACAATAAAATAACTTATCCAGACAACATAACAATGAAATAACAATATGATAATTAAATTAATAAACACAAAACTGTTCTAACATTTCTCGAATAACTCCGGATCGCATAAACAAAAGAGGTTTGATATATCTCATCAAATGTTCCATCAATAGGTAATGGGAAATCTCCGCTACTTATAAATAACAAAAAACGTCATTAAGAAGTTGACTACGAAGACTTCGTCACAATTTATACTTTGAGAGTCTATCAATCATTCGAACGCCTGGCTGAAACCCACGCCTACTAGGATTTTATTACAGCTACTTTGGCTGGAAGAATTAGTTTTACATCATCGTGAATAATAATGCCATTTCATGATTATACAGTTCTAAATCGCTGGAGAGAAGAGAATCCTCCAGTCACTGCCGATAATTACGTTAGAAGTCGATCATGAATAATTGGAATACTGAAGCATTGAAACACAGTTACATTTTTGAATTTTTATGTAGCTTGCGGTTACTTACACAGACAATGCCGAAATCAATTTATGGACAATGTATATAGTTGTACATAATTAGTTTTACTATTTTGAAGCTGTCTCAACAATAATTATATTTAGTAATGGCTTGCTTGATGTGGATTATAAACGGATCATAAATACATTTTGTTAGAGCGCACGCATTATATAATATTATGTATTGTATCCGCATTATTTTCTAAATATTATCTACCTATAAAAACTATGACGAAACCTGCACATAAAAGCAGCTTATTAAATTTATAACAACAATCACAGGCTTCTTACAAGAAAGAATGAAAAGTAAAGATGAGTTCAAAAAATGTTTTATTAAAAATGCACGCTGAGTTAATATTAATCTCGCCTTTGCTCTATTTTAATAAAACTGGTCGGAATAATAAATTGTAAAATGTATCCCAAGAAAATGTTGGAGATAATCAAATATTGCTGGTTTATTACATATAAACAATAATGCAATTAAACTTACATTTTCATAACGTTACTATTTAAAAGATAGTTCGTATTTTTATTATAATTGAAGCAAACCGATATTTATATTTGCCTTATCGTCGTATTTTTATGTACGCGTTGCGTTAAGTAAGGATATAAATATAATTATTTATAGTGAAATATGATATGATACGTTGCGTTTTTTTTGTAGTAAAATTACGACACGTCATTCGGAATTTAAACCAAAGCAATCCTTTATACCCTTGGGGGAGTGGGGGTATATTGACATTTCTCTAAGATTGGAGCCATCGGCCTAGTGGCTGCAACGCTTTTTCTGTCAAACTGCAGGACATAGGTATATCTCTTGAACCGAGAGAGGCCTGGATTGTACTGATGCTTTTGCAGTTCGTGCTGGTGATGAGATCGACGTGCATGAGCACTCATGACGGGCGTTGTACAAAATGCTTCCGAAGACGTTGAACCATTGTTCTACAATGATTGGGACTAGTTTCCAACAGCTTGACGTGCTCTTTGAAACAGAAACACTCATGATGACTCGGTGATTAGCCATAACCTATCCAATTTTATTCAATTTTTCTTGTTTGCTCATAAGTAATGAGAAACAAGTAGGTCCAATTCAATGTCAGAACGATTAATTAACAATTAACATTATTTTATCTTATTTGATTGGCGAATATGCTTAAATTCGTTTTACATTACGAGTACGTTAACTTAATTACATTTCATACATTATTTAGCGTAGAGCTAGCGTAGAGAAGCCTGTGTCTTTGCCAAAATGTAAAACTAATGACGTCACTTTATCATATTTCTGGGTTAGAAACAATTTATCATTGTCGCAGGCACAATTTCTAAGCCGAGACAAATTCCAAAACAGCTTACAGAGGAGGTAAGATACACCACCTTGCATTATACTTCAACTTAGATACTTAGAGTTACTCTACTTAACTACTTACTACTACAGATGTGTAATGTAAAGAAAGGTTAATGAGCAAGACATAATATTTTTTTATTATTTGTAGATTTTTTTTTAATTAAGTTATTTAAATTAACTTCGGTAATAGTAGAAGTATAGTGCTGAGTTCTGAATTTTCAAAAAATTTGCTTTGAAATGATGGATGAGATAAAAGCTTAAAAAAACAAGGTTTCGTGGACAAAGCTCAGGGCGTGAGTGCCGTGGGAATCTTAGCTCTCAAATTTCAAATATTCAGATCACGAATGAGTCGTTGAGTTGCAGATCAATTGCAAAATAAACGGCTCACGATTCTCATAAATCTGTATCAAATCATTCCTTTGAAAGAAATATAATTTATGGGTTCCGTTACAAATTTAATTGAAATGATTTGTAAGCTATTTCGCAGCTCATGTTTAAATACTTATATGAATAGCTGGGCAACAAATCACATATATTTATTGAGTTAACAGATACCCATGTCCCCGAAAGATATCGCCTTTGACGTGTATTATCCAGGACCATCGACTGTAGCTTAGCTAGTTAAATTATATTATAACACTAAATATAACACTGCGATTATTACAGTATCGCGAGTGTCATAGCCACGTAAAGACTAATCCACAAATAGCTTAATGAATTCGTCATTTACATATCTGTCTGATCTGATATCGGAATCCAACTGTCTGGATCGATACCGGAATCCATCGTTCCATCACGCGGGACTTAAATGGTTACAATGTTAAAGAAATATCTTCAAATACAACAATTATAGTATTATTATATAGTACCATACCATTATCTTATATGCAGTCAGAGGAGTGCATCCTTAAATATTTTAGAAGTCTCGCTATTCGCTAGCTATGGATAAGGTCCCTAAAACATACTTTGGCGGTTAACTCTAAAATATGTTTACTTTTCACCACTTGCTTTTAACGTAATGCTCTTAAGAGCTTTTTTATACCGTTTCTTAGTGCTTTTGTCTTTGCATGAACTTTGTTGACTTTCACAGCACATTGAGTGTCTTATGGTTGGTTTTATTAAATTACTTTCCGCTCGTGTTTGTCTTGTATTTCAGGACTAAATCTCTTTGCATTACCTAAATACCGCGAACAGTATAAAAATATTTTTAACAAAAAAATTAAACCGACTTCTATGTCACTAAAAAGTATGAAATAATATTAGTTCATTCGA
>DWPV01003777.1:0-14627 GCA_018251915.1 Urbanus proteus proteus
CATCTGGGGCGTCATGTTGTCTACGAGGTGAGTCACTACTGTGTGGACATGTGTGCACCCACACACATGTGGGTTATCTATCTGGACATGTGGGGGTACATTTTATCTATCTATCAGCCTTTAATTGTCCACTGCTGAACATAGGCCTCTCCTAATTTAGGCCCGACTGGTTCTGAGTCGTCTGAATCCAGCGGTTTCCCGCCGTCTTCTTTAGGTCATCAGTCCACCTGGTCAGTGGGCGACATGTACTCCTTTTGCCCAGACGTGGTCTTCATTCAAGGACTCTTCTACCCCATCGGTTGTCTGTCCTACGAGCGATGTGGCCCGCCCAGGGAGCACATTTAAAGGTGGTAGAACTTTATGTGGTTCGACTTCGCCACATCTATTTCTACCTTATAACAGCAGAGTTAATCACTACTGGTCTAAAGAGTTTGGTAAGAGAAACGTACTTATCCGAGGTGTTCCAACTTAGTCCTCAGGGGTAGCAATGCATCTGTGGTCAACCTTAGGTAGGACTTTAATCTTATCTGGGGTTATACATGTTACATATTCATTTATCTATACAAATAAAATTGAAGGGTCAGATTGTGATTTCAAAATAAAAAAAAATACTCAATGCATATAAAAGTATACACGATACCTATAACGGAAATGCAATTAAAAAAAAATTGTCTGTCTATCTGTCTGAGCTAATCTTCTAAACGGCTGGGCCGATTTTGACGGGATTTTCACTGGCAGATAGCTGAAGGTCTAAGGCGTAACACTACCAACGTATGTAACGTACGTACGTAAGGCGTAACGTACTTTAATTTTTGAAAAACCTAATCGAATTTAAATATGTATGCTTTTTTACTTCTTTAATGCGGGTGAAACCGAGGGAACAGATAGTCAATAATATTTAAGTAATGTAAATACGAGCTTTGTAATTAAGTCTAAAAGCTCTTGAGAGTTCAGCCTGGTTACAGACTAAGTGAAAGCATATTGTTCATAACAGAGTTGTTTGATGAGTTGATTCAGAGAGTTATCTCAACTTATAGTAGTTATTGTTGTTGTTATTATGTACTTTTATAAGATAGAAGTAGCAAACGAGCATGTAGTCTACCTCATGGTAAGTGGTCACTGCCGCCCATGGACATTTGTAATCTATTTCTTCCCTACCACATTTTTCAAATCGGAACACAGCAGCTCTTAACATTGCTGCTATAAGGTAGATATAGGTGTCGCGGTGGTGCCGCTGGAGTCGAACCAGAATGGGTCCTATCACCTTTACGAGATGTTTCGACAGTGCATAGGATTAAACTACAATGAACACTACCTTTCTTTTATTTTTAAAATTAATTGACACTTTAAATTGTTTAGGTATCTGTATCTCGAAAAATATAAAATCATCACTTTGATGTAGGTAAAATAATAAATGTAGGGTCCGAAATGATGACAACAATTGCACCATAAACAATATAACAAAGAACTGTGGTCTATTAAAAGGGTGTGGTAAGGGTGGCTACTTCTTCGAGGTGCTTTAACTTAGTCTTCAGGGGTAGCAACGCTTCTGTGACCGAGCTCAGCTAAGACTGTGATTTTCTTTGGAGTTGATTACATATGTCCATGGGTGGTAGTGGCCATTTACTATCAGGTGGGCTGCATGCTCATTTGCTCCTTTCACAATAGAAATAAAAACAATATTTTATATAAATATAGGGTCAAAATGATTACAACAACTGCACCATAAACAAAATGACAAAGAACAGTTAAGACAAATACTCAAAACAGTTTACCCATTTCCCTAAGGCTCTGTTAGATTACTTCTTGTAGTGATGGGCCGCACGGCAATTTGTTTGAGGGCTCGTTAAGTAATTATATAAAGCAGTTATAGTGTTGTTCTTAATGCCTGGATTTAAGTTATGCGTTCAGCTGTGAAAGGAAGATTTCTTTACTAAACTATAAGTTAAGGAAGATTACTTATTGTTTTACTTTAAACTTTATACTGGATGAAAGTTTATACTTTAGTAAGATATATTTTTACAAAATAGTAAACACTCTTAGGAAGAGTTTTTCAATTTGTCTCTTAAGTCTAGATAGGGGATCAACTTCTCAAGGTTTTAAAACTTGTGTAGCCTATCCATTTTTTGTGTCAACTATTGTAAGCGTCTCGAAAGATATAATTTGTTTTGAAGAAACTTAAAACGTACATAATACATCTATACAAATAAGTAAAATTTAAGTTTGTGATTTCAAAATAATAACATTTTACTCAATGCATATGAAAGTATACATACGACACATATAACAATAATGCAATAAATAAATGGCTGAACCGATTTTCATTGGACTTTCACTGGAAGATAGCTGAAGGTCTAAGGTGTAATTTAGGCGCTCCACGCTCATGCGAATGCTGTCGTTGGAGCGCAGGATATCATTCACGTTTAAATATGTACTCTTTTTACTTTTTTAACGCGGGTGAAACCGCAGGGATCAGCTAGTTAACAATAAGTTTTGATCTACGTTTTTATTTATGCTTAGGAAAACCTCAAGCAAGTGCGAAGAAAATCGCTTACGTTAAGCAGTAAGTAGTACACGACAAAATATACAAGCACTATTTCCTTGTGAGTGTCCATTTGTTACCGTATAACTCAATGTACCTCTTCTAATTGGTCGCGCTAACTTATTGGTTGTCGTTAGTGATATCCTGTAGCTTTGTGACCGCTATTTATTGAGAATGTTCATCAATCTATTACTGAACCACTGTATCTGGCTTATACCTGGTCTATTTTTAAATTTCTGTTTCTTAGTCTATAGGGTTGGGTAAGGTGGATGTAATTTTTTGGTATTTTTGTAGCACTGTAACTTCTCACTGCTAGGGACAATTTTTCTATAACTTAAAAGTGTAGGAAAGGGAATAATCTTTGTCCGCGATTATTTTTAAATCTCATGTAAAGATTTCTATTAATCATTTAAAATAGTAATAATGAATAGATGACACTAATTCAATTCTCGACCGCGCTTAACATTGCTTAACGTAAAAATGTATACAAGTAAAGATAAAAACGCGTATCTATTTTAATATTTAATTTAAAAAAATGTACCACGCATTATAAATTCGAATATACTGTTTATATATGAATATAATGTACCTAAGCGATGCAACGGTAAGTATGTTAAAAATACATATTGCTGTAAAGTTACAAACAAGCATGCTTATTAAGTTGTCACATAACTAAATTGTTTCTCAGCAACTTTGTAACTTTACTGAGAGCTGGTTTGAACCTAATGTTGTTAATGAGCATAAATTGTACGTTTGAATATCCGTTGAATCTTGTAATTGTAAGTAAATAGCATAGTTAAATTAGGGCAACTGTAAATGAAAAGAGAAGGAGATATATTGAAGAATTCATTGAGAATATTAGAAGGTTTGATATTATTCATGATATTAATGAAAAATCATCCTTCTCAAGTGTACTTTGAAAATATTTAACTTTTATCAAAAGCTTGGAACCAAATAAGCTTTCAATATGATCTAAAATGACCCCAAGTACTTGCGTAGGGATGAATTGAAATTCGGTATAATATCTGTTTATACCTAATTTTGATCGCTAATGCGTTTCCATTCCTAAGGAACAGCCTATCTTAGTGCAATACTTAAGAGTTACGTATATTTAAGAATATAGGTATAAGTATAATTGCGCATGCGCGTTGATGTCTTTCATATCGATAATGTCCGATCTTAAAAAATCTCAAAAAAAAAACACCAATGTACAAAATACGTAAAATTTAATTGTATTAAATAAAAATATTTTGAAAATAACTTTTACATTGTTTAAATAGCTACGCACTTTGCACTAGGGTAAAATGAAAAACCTAATACTTAATGTATAACTTGTGTTGATCATATAGGACTGTTATTTTGGCAACGGCTAATTCATTTTGACAAAACAGTGACAATGTAGGTTTAGGGAATGATACAGCATACTATGAATCCCTACGGCCTAAAGGGCACGCGTCGTCGATTGTGTAGGCGAATACGAGTATATATTAGTTACTAGCGACCCGTCCCGGGTTCGCACGGGTGCAATGCTGATACTAAATATACTACAGAAAAAACTGATGTTATTATACATATAAACCTTCCTCTTTAATCACTCTATCTTTAAAAAAACGCATCAAAATCCGTTGCGTAGTTTTAAAGATTTAAGCATGCATAGGGATATAGGGACAAAGAAAGCGACTTTGTTTTATGCTATGTAATGATTACGCTATTCGTTTTAAACTGGTACTCTTTGCAAATACCGACATACAGTTCTGTTTTGATTTATTAATCTAATAAACAATCTCATAATACGTGTAATCTCTAATTGAAATTCCCATAAAAGCCAGCTTTAAATCAATGACAACGCGGCCACTTGGCGCGCCACCAAAACTGTGTCAACGCGAGACCGCACTAACTTGGCGGTTGGCCAGATTTGTTAAACATGATATATCGCAGGCATTTGTGTTTAACAATTAATTTTGACGATAACTAATTGTAGAAAAATAACGACAAAGATTTTTTTCGAAATTAAAGTCCTTAATACCACCGGACACCGCCGAAGTACATCTGCAATCCTTAGATAGGTTAGATATGGGTTGCTTTCTTATCTTTTTTATCCAAAACATACTGTTGTACCTAATAAAACAGAAATATAATAGCAGTGATAATGGCGTTGACATACACTTAATGAAAAACTTTGCTGAGAGCGATGTGCCATGTGGCCGAATTTGTAATAGATATACATATACACAGCAGCGTTACACTAGGTACTGTTATAAGGCATAGAGGAGTGTAGCGATGGTGCCGCAGGAGTCTAACTACAAAGGGCTATTTCACCTTTAATTTAGAAGTTCAACGTCAGTCAACACAGGAGCACTGCGCGCTCTGCAATGTCAGATTTAAATAAAAAATATACTTAACCGGGGATCAAACCCTGAACGAACTGCAACACAGCGGTGCGGCGAACAGCGCCACACGGCAAATGTTTGTTAAATAATTAAATAACTGTTAATTTCTTCCGCACTTTTACTGCCAGCTTAAGTTAGTAAAACGTGTTATTATCCATATCGCTACCGTTTAATTGGACTTTAATTACTAACTGGATGACCAATCATCTTTTATCTTAATAAATATAACGGGTTTATACGGATTCGCGTGTACCCAATGAGGTGCATGTATCTAGGAATCTTTTTTGATAGAAAAATAGCTATTGTAATGTCCTAAAAAACACTATTTGTAATCTTATTTCTCGCAAAAGCCTCTAGCTTAATAAATTATTAATATGAACTTGTAGGTAATGCTACAAAAAATATTCCTAATATTTTGAATTTTACCCAAAAAAACACGTCAACTAAGGCGATAACAGTAACTTAGAAGCTACAGACAGACTCCAATTGTATTTATTTGTATAGAATATATAATAGATACCGTCATACGTAAACGTAACCTAAAAAATTGAACCGTTCGCTCGATGATTACTCAGCTGAGCGTACTTCCCGGGCGATAAAAAAATTGCATCAAATTTTACTTACGGCATTTCGTCGCGGTGTTGTCCCGCCGGATCATTTCACTGCGCCCGCGCCGATTCCATCGCGCTAAAGACGCTCAGTCGCATCCGAGCTACGGACCGGGCCGCACGCGTCTTATCGCGGAACTAGTGCTTAAACACGCATCTGTGACAGTGACATGGTTTTGTGTTCTAATCGGATTCCGTTACGGTGCCATTGAAAACGTAAGTGTCGCGTTTTTTCAACACCCCTCATCTGCACTCGAACGGTGTGCGCAAACTGTGCTAATACTTATATTTGAAAACTTATTTATTATTACGATCGAATCTCTCGACGCGCTAAGCTTCGCTATCAAACGAAACGAAGCTTTGAGCACGACAAATCGACACGCGAACCGATACACAAACCCAATTCCGAATGTCGATTAATTGCCGATATGCGTTTCTCGTGCACGTATTTAAATTATTTAGAAATCAGAGTCGTCACAATACATGAAAAAAATGCACGAAATCGCCGGAGCGGCGCGTTGCGGCCACGCTGTGGTGATCTCGCGATGTCACACTGAAAATGTGATGGTACTGATTAGACCGATTGTGGAAAACGGGACTTCTGCCAATTACTCTCTACTGTAGCTACTCCATAAGAAATGGACGACATAACAGAATAATTCGCAACGAATGACTACGACTTGTCTTGCCTATGGCTTCTGTCTCTGTACATCGATAAAATCGAAAACACATCTATCATATCTTATTGATAGATGTTTTCGAAGTATGTATAATAAGACAAGTGGTTTATTTGCCTCACGAATTACCTGTTAGTCAAACATTATTATATTCTGGTTATTTGGTTATAAATAAACCAAAGTAGTTAATGAAGTGCCTTTAGAAGTTTGACATTATACATACTCGCACATGAAAAATTAAAATGTATTTCACATTTTATGCACAAACATGCATCTGTGGCATGTTTGTGGCTGTATCACTTAAAAAGTAATTAATAGATAAACTATTTTTTTAACTTAACGTTGAGTGTGGACATAAAAGAGGTTTATGATATTCTTATCCCAAATAACTCTTCTTTTTTTAATATGTTCTTAAACTTCTCATACAGTTTTAAGAAACATAAAGCAATTGTTCTTCAATATGTATGGTAATAATTTGAGAGATGAATAAAAACAAACCACTGACACAGATCGCTGAAGAACTGAAACGGATTGTTAAAATCTCAAAAATTGAATGTTCAAAAGTAGGACGTCCCAAACATGCATAAAATAAGACTGAAATATAACTGCAACTTTAATCACTCAACCGTTTCAACTGTTATCAATATGAAAGCATTAATATTTAAGCCGTTATAAAATATAGATACTTGAACTAGTATTTCAATTCGAAAATTTTGGGACAAATTTTAATAATTATTTTGCTCTCAACGGCAGCTTTGGACAATAATTTAGTTTTTTGCGCGATTTAGTAATCTCATGTTTTCACTATAGGTTATTTTTTCTTTCTTTCACACTTATCTCATAAATTTGTTTTTCTATTTCCTCATTTGTAAGCTCTGGTTTGGACAACCTTCTTACTAGATTTAGGAATTATCTTAAGAATTTTAGCTCTGGTTTGTCAGTGTTCTCAAAATTCATAAATTCAATAAACTTAGCGAAGTAAAAAAATATCAAATTAATTTAAAATAAACAAAAGGTAAATATAATTACATAAGCCATACTAATAATCAGATGGACTGTGTTTTTGCTACATCTAGTGTTTATATTTATATGATGATGAGACCATAACATTTCATAAAGTTCCTAATTTAAAACAATATACATACTTGGTCAGTCATTCTTATTCCGATCACCACATGCATAATTAGATTTATCAATCTTCAATGATCATTAGGTAAGATGGTAATTATTTATAGAAAAAACAAAACACTTATGAGATCTTCCAGATAAATATGTTAATTGTTAAGAGTATCAAGAATTACTGTAACGTTTATAATATTTATTTCGCTATGAGAAAGCTACATTATTTCAAATGCACATAAACTATGTATGAGATATTTCAACGAGTGTAAATCTACAGTCCACAGTTTAAATAATGTGATACATTCTGAATTATATTCGCTGCATCTGTATTAATCTCCATATCAAATGATTAACGAGGTTAATAATAAGCTAAAAGATATGAAATCTTTTGATTTTAATTTACAAATATTTGACTATAACGAATTTGATTCGTAAGTTGAAATTCATTCAGTATCTTTGGAACTCATTTTAAATTCATGGACAGCTATGTGAATACAGTTAATATGTATAATAGTAAGGTAATAGGTATCATAAATATAATTATTATAGTTCGTACAAAGGTAATTACTTATTCGTAATGTTACTTTTGGATTAATAAACATAAAGATGTTAATTTACATTCATATGGACTTTCTTGTGATGGTTTTTATTCATAGTAAAATACCGTCCATATTTGTACTTAGTATATATAGTTCCTCGGTTCAAAAATTGTGATATGAAATTTCAACAAAAAACTTTTGTTCAAATTTGAATTTGAACCTTTTTCGTTCACATTCGTTACCGTATATATAAAAACGTGTTTAAAAGGCCATCCATCCGTTATTTAAGTATGTACCACAGACCATTGGTATCATAACTAAGACTAATCGCACGTCAGTACGTTCAATAATGCCCGAGCTGCGCATGCGCATGCAAGACGGAGATCGCTTCCGAGCACGAGTGTGTTAGTAGCGTAGTGAGAGTTAGACTGCACGACCTGAAACATCGGCTCGAATTAGCGCCCGTAAAGAAAATTAATACGCATTTTAATACAAGCGTTGAGCGTGACTTTGAGGCTGAGAAATTGGCATTTTTTTGATTTTGACACCGTTTTAATTGAAATTTTGCTTATTTTGAAATAGTATATAGTTTATGAAATCATATAGATACATAAAATATTGGACCAAATTAATGTACATAAAGAAAATTAATATGCATTTTATACAAGCGTTTAGCGTGACTTTGAGGCTGATTTTTGCGCATTTTTATTAAAAGAATGTAACTGCTACCGTTTGTTTCATCGGTCATAATATTAAGAAACCAAAGGTCGGTTTTGCAATTTTTTATCATTAATTTTTTTTTATAATTGACTGACTGAAAGTGGGTATGTTGAATTTTTATAGGCGTTCCAATTCAAAAAATCATTCATTAACTTACTACATATATTTCTTACAATGTTTAATTTTAAGCATAAAGACAAGTATTTTTGTTTTTATTTTACAGTATTTTTAAAGTATGAGCTTGGTTTGAACTAAAAAAAATCAATAGGTAAAGTTTCATGCAAAATTTTGATTCATTTTAAATCACGTCGCATGCAAACTGCCACACAGAAAGTTTTGCGTTCCTAGGAAAGTTTTCGAGTTATAAATTTCATATTCGAATACTTTCCACTTGTTCAAAACTATGTTGGATGAGATAAAGCAGTTTTAAACCGTCCAAAGTTCGAGGTTTGCATTTTAAACTAAATTTGGTATCCATCCACTTATTCATGAGAATAATAACTGAATTTGAAAATGTTGGTTTAATAGTAATTGCAAAGGATTTTAATGAAGGACGTTTATTATGCACACATTACAAATATTATGCTGTTTTGCAATTTAAATGTTTCTAATATTTATATCGTGCTTGAAATATACCTGAATAAAAATATAAACATTATATTTGTTACTTTTTATTTTTTATATTATTTGATTGTTTTTTGTCTGTGTATTAGTTTTCTATGTGCCTTAGGAGCCTGATGTAAAAAAATAAATAAAAATTACAACAAATCTGAACTTTTTTAAAGTACAACTAGTACTTTAAAAAAGTTCAGATTTTTTTAAAGTATTAGTTGTACTTGTAAAAAAAAAATTCTATAGGCAAGTCGATAAATGACAACTAAGAAAACCTAATCTACATAGAAGCAGTGATGACAAAAGGCATTAGCGATATTCCAAGTCATACCATACCGAATTACACAATTGTACTTTGGTAAAGTGGGAAACACAGACTACGCGAGGAAAAGTATAGCTTTTACGGTACTACTTACTATATACGACGTACTACTTACGTAAGCGGATATTTTATTTGTTTTTTTTTTTTTATAATGATTATGTGTCATTTTTTTCATAATTTCATATGTCATGATCATAATAAAAAAAGATGTGATGATATTGATAACAAAACTTTAGTCCCATGTCATTGTAGCATAGAACTTAAAAAAAAACACTTTACTAAAATAGATTTTGAAATCACGGTATATTATGTTAAGCGTGTTTAGAAGTGACTTCGTATTCCACACTATCATTGAAAAATACTTTAAAACGCATTTTTTACATACAAAAAAATGTACGGAACCCTTTTAATCCACGTGGGCGAGCAATCTAGTTACGTGCGAACTGCAACGATGATTTATCCCGGTCGTTACCAAGAACTGGCCGAGGCGCCATTTTGAAGAAGCCCTATTACCATGCTTCTCTAGCTCGCATTAATTAAATGAAATTACCGCTTATATCAGCCGATGACAAGAAATATTCCCATTCTGGTCCTTCGAGCCGGATGGCTTCAGATGTTTACTTTCATCCCTGATTACTGGTTCGACAACTCGGGTGCAAGTTTTATTAGTTGTAAGCACCAATGACTCGAGTTTAATCGACAGTCCACGGTTTAAGATCATAAATCCATACATTAATGGCGTTTAAAGTTGTAATCAGTATAATTTGTACTTGCGTTGGTTTGCTTTGAGCAATCGTGAAAGATTTGTATTACTGGTTCTCTCTTTTTCTCTTAGTTACTGTGATTAAGTATTGTATAATTTATATCTTTTCAAATCTCCGCCCACGCCTGTAACTATTCGGTCACTTTTAGAGGGTTCTGGGTTCAATCACCAGTTTCACAAATCTAAATGTATGAATTACTTATTTGTAACGTTTTGTAAAACATTTTCCACACAGGCTAGTTACTTAAGTTATATAAAACTTGTAGTTATATGTAAGTTACTTAAGTCATATATAACTTAAGTAACTAGTCTGTGTAAGTTACTTAAGTTATATATATCTTAAGTAACTAACCTGTATAAGTTACTTAAGTTATATATATTTTAAGTAACTAGCCTATGTAAGTTACTTAAGTTTTTTATAACTTAAGTAACTAGTAGTGTATACATAATAGTTACTTGAGTTATGTGTTACTTGTATAACTTCGTTTACAAGTGACAACTCTACCTCAGTTGTCCTATCGAAAGTACGGTTATAAACGACATTTTTAATACAAATAATGGTTCAGTAAGGTTATCGTGTACGTAATGTTCACATTTACTTTACACTTTCTCTCATCTCTCACGTACTTTGATAAAGTTATCGATAAGTGATTTTTTATTACAAAAGAAATAGTTTCTAACTTTTCAAAACACTTCAAAGTACTTATGTGACTGTAGTACACCAATAAAAGTTTTCTATTGGATGACATATTTTAGTGATGGGTTAAATCTATGTTTTATGGTGCTTTCACTTCACAGATTTGATATTAAACTTATATTTCCTCTTTATGTGTACAAGGTACTAAATGTATTGTGTATTTAAATCGAGTATTATACTATGGCATATATGTATGTATTTTACCTCTATTTTGATTGGTAGTTAATTAATTAAAGCCTCTTAGTCATACAACACTATAATGCTGTTACATTCTTCAAACTATATTATATAAATCTTGTAACTATTTGCACACTGGCATATTTTTTACAAGACTGCGTGCAGTACACCTGATGGTAAATCCATGGACATCTATGATCAACTTCATCTAAGCATACTAGAGATAGAGTTGCTACTCCTTAGAAAAGAAATAAAAAGAAAAGAAAAGAAGAAATTGCTGCTTCATTATATAAGCCGGCAACCAATCTCTTCTAACGAAACATTACTGCTTCTTATTAGTAATATAGCATCTACTATGCTACCACTTCGGCGCGGAGTGGAATAACTTTACTAAATCACTTGAACTATAGGACCTATTAACGGAAACAACATTTTATCATTTGATTTACATTGTTAAAGGTTAAGTCCTACTAGTAACTGGACAGTGGTGACATGAGTACAATTTATGCTACTTATAGCCTTAATTCTCAAGCATATACTAAGTAGCATGATAAACCTTGGCTTATAATACATCTTAAGAGATCTTATGCCCTACGCCAAATGTATGATAGTCGGAAATCTTCTCGCAAGAGTAAATACAGGATTTATTGCTCATTATCTTGACCTAACCCTTTAATTCTCGGGTGAGTTTCCTTCGCAATATATTAGGGTACCGAATACTGGCATTTACTCAGTGGGGTCGAGCGGAAAGGAGGACGGTATACCTTTATTGATCCCTTTTAAGTTATAATTAGTTAGAACTATTATAATCTATTTTTACAATTTAAACGTAGTTTAAAAAAAGTTGTAGGGTAAAAACTGTCCTTAATATTTGTCTGGAAAGGAACTTATTTCCAAAGTATTATCGGTGTCATGAAGGATGATATGTTGTGACTTTAAAAAAAGGCACGTAACAAACTCTTCATCAAAGCAATTGATCTTTCGGTAGCTCCTCAGACTTTTCGCTAGTTATAAATAAGAACGACAAATAAAAAAATGATTCCAGCTTTTTCCATGTACGAGTATATAGCCCCGTGGATAAGAATGTGAAATTAGCACATCTACATTTTGCAATGACGTAAACTATCGTATATTTAATATATTCGTATAGATTAATAATGAACCTAATCCGTGGAATATTATAACATTAACGCTACATACATGCCTACATTATGTATGCTTAATATTCGAAGCATTTCCGAGGCTCCGGAAGCGTCATTACCGTCTCTAAGATCATTACCACATAAGCTTTAATGAGCTTTATTCAGTTAATACACAAACCGTAGGGAGTTCAGATTCGTTATTGGATTTAATTCGGTGATGAGTTTAATCGTACACCTAGTTAACATTTCGTTATTAAGTGTGAATTTAGGAATGGTTATGGTAATGACAATATAATGGTATCCGTTTTTTTATTATTATGACGACCCGTGTGGCGGAACGGTTACCATACCGGTCTGACGTGCAATGGATCCCGGGTTCGATTCCCGGCCAGACAGACTTTTGTGTATTCGTGTATGTCCATGGCGTCCACGACACAGGAGAACAACCTTATATGGAGTAATGAGTGTAGAAAGCGTTTTTTTAATTTTTTTATTTATATGATCGAAGTAGCAAACGAGCATGCAGTCCACCTGATGGTTAGTGGCCACTGCCGCACATGGACATCTGTAATCAACTCCAGATAAGATCATGGCCCTATCTGAGATGCGTTGCTACACTAAGACTAAATTGGAATGCCTCGGAAAGTATATCTTCCTAACCAAACCCTTCAATTTAAAAACACTATTCAATTAGTTCAAGAAACTAATCGTCTAGGTAAAAATAAACTCACACCATTTATAATGATGTAACAATTGTACAAACATAACATATGAAAACAATTATTCACGTAACTTTTCACTATAAAGTGTCTAATAAACTATTCAAAGGTTTAAGGCAACGAAACGAAACAAAGGCTTTTTTCGTAACAACCGTAAGGTCAACGACTTGTAATTAAAATACAATTAAACCAACACTCTACCGCGCTGACACTAACTCCAGTTATAAAATTTGTCAATATCACTGTTCCGTTACGTGGTTTCAAAGAAAATAGGCTGTACCTAAACTTTTGGCAGAATAGCAGTTGTACGAATAGCGAGAAGTAATTAACGTTAGTTATATTTTTTTTATATGATGCTCATATGCAAAGGGGTACTACGGGATTTTGAGGTATTTGCACGGTTATGTTGTTATTTGCATGATTTTGGTAGTCAAATTATATAGGTATTTTTAAAGAATGTATGTTTAGTCACGTTTAAGACAAAAAGAAGTTAAGACTTTAAGGACAAAAATACTTCTAAGTTAAGAAGGACTTGTAACAAATTTTCTCATTTGTTTCAATTTTTCAAACAGTAAAAATATGTAAAATTTAAATGTTAACTATACTATAGGCACCACACACCATACCACAGGTAAAAAAATTGAAGGTTTTTTTTTACCCGGCATTATTATACTTAACCTAAATTTTCTGTGGAGTATTCATTATTGATGCCAATTAGGAGATGTTTTTGTGCGCGGTTATTTCCCTTTTTTGTACAAATTGACTTCGGGTTATTTAGATTTACGTTGAAATGAATACGAACTCCCCATTTTCTGTTATTTTGTTAAAATTTTGAGAATTTTAATATACGAGTAGTTATTGTTGCTATTCATGTCTTATTAACTTTTCCATCACCATTGGGCCAAAAAAGTATATCCTTAATCTACAACATTACAAATGTATGTAAATTTACAATGAAATTTGCACGTGAACGTGAAAATCTATTCATTTCCTGCGCTTTTGCCTTTTTTTTAAGGTAATTACGTAAAAGCGGTTCCCAAAATTAATTGCTTGCGAGTTGACTCACAAAGGATTGTATTCTTGTTATGTAAATACAAGTACCTACCTATATTATGTTTTAATTGACGTGTAATTTTCTCAGTGCTATATTATTATTGTCTTTTTGTGCGAATCAAAGTGACGTTACCTATTAAGGCTTGGTTTCGCTTGTATTCGCTTGTTTCCCATTACGGATTTGCATTCACCAAATTGAAAATTTATTCAATTTTTCAATAAAGTTTTTAATTTCGGTAAATGAAACGTCATTCCACAAAAACCTGAATATGCATATAAGTGATTAAATTTTGTGTTTACCTAATTATTCTGGCATTGCAGTTATTTTGTCATTCCTAATAAAGTACAGATACTTTGTACGTTCTGAACCTCAGGGTGTCTTACTTGTCTCAATTTAAAGAACCATAAGTTCCGACGGCACCATCGCCACACATATTTCTGCTTTATACCAGCAGTGTAGCGCTGCTGTGTTCTGGTTTGAGGGTAAGGGAGACCTACTACTCTGTAGCGTCTCAACTTTGTCTTCAGGGGTAGCAACGCATCT
>DWPV01003778.1:0-14624 GCA_018251915.1 Urbanus proteus proteus
TTTTGTATAGCCTGAAAATAAAGTACATTCTTATTATTAAAGTTTATCAAAATCATCGTAACTTAATTTATTTAACATAATTGTAAGTACATATATATAACTGCAGATATTTTATTGTTTTTCTTCTATTCAGTAAACTAATAGACCATGGGCGCCGGCAGCGGGGTGGCAGGGGAGTGCACTTGAACCCCCATGACAGGAAAGCTTTTTTTTATAAGTCACTTGACTACAGAAATAAGTCAATAGTCATGTGAAGTGGTTAGCTAATGTATTAACATCGAGATTGGATACACTGTTTAGGGGTCTTTCCATTTTTTGAAATATTTGGCACAAACACTAGTGGCGTGCAGCTCCCTGAAACTTATTCTGGCGGCACCTATGGTATAAACCATTGAAAGATATATAAGAACAGGCGCCTTTTTGATATATATTTAGTGATCATCAATGCTGGCTTTAGGGAGGGAGCCGCGATCGACAAAGCATGACTAAAAAAACTGAATATCGTCAACATTAAGGTGCTTGAGGGGTGCCAAATGTGTAACTCGCCCGGGCCGTCTAGATGGCTAAGGCCAGCCCTGGTATTCATAATTTGCTTAAAGTAAAGAAAGCAAGTAAGTAAGGAAATATTTGCTTGCTTTGCTACCTGCTTTTAAATTGTCCTACAAAAATGGGACTATCATCAGGTCAATTTTAATAAACAACATTATTCAACTCTGTGTGGTATTGCTCTACAAGTGGTTCTATTGTAAATTGAATGACATCAAAAAGAGCTCTACTACCAATAAATTCTATTGCTTATATATTATAAGCTTTTATGCGCAAATAATTTTGAAGCTATTCGTCAGCTCCTGCACCCGAATTCATTGTATTTGGTATTATACTGAATATTAATTATCTAAGTTATTTAAGTATCTTAATTTATCTAAGTTACCCCAAAGCACCTGTTTTGTGAGCAATAGTAAATAAGTGTTGTAATTATCAAATGAAGACTCCATGAATAAAACAATGAGTGACACTTATTTATGATACTGATCTTTCTTACTTTTTAGTATATAAGTCTGATGTAAAAATTGAATAAAATCACAATCACCTTCAGAAAAAAAATTGAATGAAATAGGAATGTGAACGGATCAAATTCCAAAAATTACACTGGTACTCATGAAACCAATTTTTGCCCGATTGGAATTGGATGGACACTAGGCACCAATTGAGTTCAAATTTGAGTGGATATTGAATGATCTAAAATAAATTAACTAAACTAATTCATGCAAACTTTTATTTAAACATTTATTGAAAACATTGATCATAACAGTCACTATAATGGATTTATAACGTAGGAAAACATGTTGTAATTGGGATTGGAATTGATATTGGTTTCGTGAGTACCACTGCTGTTGTTGTCAATTGAGTTTTTTTATTTATATATCTAACAAAAACAAGCTTTATTTGGAAAATCAATATATTGTGCTAACTACTGCTTTCAATCAATAATAACTTTAAAATAGTGAATGTTTGCATATATGTAAATTATTTTCAAGTTTAATTACCTATTAGGTCAATTGCCCGTAATAATTAATGTCAATGCAGGAACTACCAAACCAGGAAAAACCAGAAATGTCAATACATTCTTGGTTTTTGCATTTTCTTATGCTATGAAACCATAATACAGGTTTTATAACAAAACATGTTTTTCCCTTAATTGTATTATTTTGACATTTATAGTTTTTCCTATGGAGTCTTCATATAAAGTCATTATGTTTTAAGAAAACAAATAAATCTTACATCAGCTAATTGAGCTTTGTTGAGGCCAGGCCTGGTTGGTACTTTATAGTACCGCTTGTACCTCCTCAAGGTGTTCACTTGCAATTGGATCCAGTCCACCTCAGGGGAATCCATATCAGCCTCATTGCTGTCATCTTCGGAGTCTTTAGGCCTCCTCTGCTTGGTCCTTGCACACTGGATCATGGTTTTATGATAGTCACAAATATATGTGTGTCTAGCCTGAAAATACCATCACTATTACTAATTGTGTAGATATTGTTTTTGTATAAAGATTTATCATAAATGATAAATGAAAATGTAATGTGATGTTACAATAAAACTAACCTGGGGATCGATGTTGAGCTTGAGCCTTCGTTGAGCGACTGTCTTCTGGATGCGCTTACTGTAAGAAGCGTTGCCAGCAGGTCGCCTACAGCGGTCGTTATCATCCACAAGGCAACATATTTGGTCTGAATTACCTCTTGAATCTTCTTCTCCTGTACTAAATCCGTTGTTCATTTGATACTCTCGTTGAATCATATAGAACAGAGATTTTACACTTACACGACAGATCACGCACTACACGACGTAAAATAGTTCGACGTATTCATTCACAAAGCCCCACCATAGAGGTTATAATTTGTAATAACACAGCATTTCTACCATAATAAGTAAATTAATACCATAACGAAATTGTCCGGCTTGTTCTATTTTACATTAAACTCATCGATTGTAATTTGACAACCTTTAATCACAGCATCGAAGTCTAATAAACGTCCATAGCTTCTTTTTCGAAAATTTCTAAACTCAGTGTACTGTTCGAACAGTATTATGCTTTCACAGTTGATAACATAATGCACAATAAATGATCACTTTTTTCGGTTCACTTCCAAATAAACAGATATATTTGCATTCGATCAGATGATATTGAAAAATGTTTTTCACCGATCGCCATTCGTTTACGATACGTCCCGTCACCGAAACGCAACAGACAGCAAGGAAGCCCACAGACAGCACACACAGACACTTGTGTTGTGACTGTTGTGTGAGATCGCTTGTAAACGCTCGCTCTTGTAGGTATAACTATCACAGCTCTCGCTCTCTCAACTCTCTCAAAATCATGAAAACAGTGACAATGTTTGTGTGCGTATATACTGTACAGAACGACGTGAAGAGATGCCATGCAGTGCAAAGTAGTAGTCAGTAGTGTAGTTTTATAGGTAAGTATAAACAAAAAATAAAGCTAAAGTAAGTTGACTCATTGGCTGCAATATGGCGGGTCATTTGATTTAAACCAATCAGATCGCGTTATCAGTGACATCGTTATTTCATGTGTTCATTACGACGAACGAATGCGAAGTTCTCGTAATAAGCGCTGAAATCGTGTGCTCGTTGTGATAAATAAATATACTTGGTGAGTTTAGTTATTTGATATATTCTTAGTGATTGAAGTTAATATGAAATTTCCAGGGCAAAATCAATGTTTTTGTTATGAGTTTAGTGTTTTATTTTTGTGACATATTTATAGTAAGTACTGCATTCTAATTTTATAAGCAAATGGCTGCCGAGCGCAGAAATAAAGTGACTCTTTCACATAGTAATATGTGCTGTAGATGCATATTATTGACAGCTGTAGGTCACTCCGTTTATACGTACGTCAGAATTTGTAGTAAAATGCAATTTTTAACATTAAATCTATGTATCAAACAGTTAAAATTGATATATTAATTTATATTTTGTTTGCTTATTGGTAAATACATTTAATTGGAGGTTATATTTTTCTTATTTTGTCGTAATACATACTAGTATTAACTATTTTTATGGGAACTGTTTAGATTTAAGCAGATTAACGTAAGGATTTTGTAGAGGAAATACACGAAAAAATGGGCAGTTAAGTGTTTAAGAAAACTACTCGGTTGCTGCTTTATTTTTAGGTACATAATTTATTTGTTGTATAAAGTACCTATATCTGATCAACATAATTTTGATTTTGCTCTAGATTATAAGTCTATATTTTATTAAGCTAAGGAGTAAGATATTAAGTAATTGTAAATAAACATTTGAGAGGTTTATTAAATGAGTTCTTATCGGATAATTTTTACACTATCTTTTGTTTTCGTCGATCATTTAAAGTAGATAGTTTGTTGATCATTTGTTTTAGAATATTTTTTAATTAATTTATTGCATCGCTTGCTAAATAATGCCCTTTAATTATATTGTTTAACGTCGCTGAAATTATCGTAGTCATCATGAAGGTTGTTGTTGCCTCTATCGTGGATATCTTAAATATTCATTCACTTTTTTGCATTGTTGTAGGCTTTCAAAGTAGATTTCCATTGATGGTGTCTTCCGTCTTTTTAAACACAACAACAATATTATAATCAAGATGTATAATATGGTGAGTCTATATGAAAGTCCTTCAGTAGGAAATGAACTTTTCATGACGCCTAAATGTGAAAAAATGTTTTAATTATTAAATACAACTTATAAAAACTAATCAGTTAGTTTATTTTTAATTACATACGAAGGTGTCACGTGTGGTTCCTTGAATAAATAACCATAATAAGGGTTTTTGCTGCTCATATTAATTTATCTTTAAAGCTTTATATTTTAGCTATATAAGTTTTTAGCTACTTGCTCACTTGCTTCTTTAAAGTAGTTTCTTGTAGACAGATAAGTTGTCTATGTGTGTTGAATTGAAATCTACCGGAAATAATCACAGTGACGGTCTATAAAAGTATAAGTAGTATAAAGTGTATAAGCAAATGTTTGCAATTAAATTCGTCAAGGATAATTATATTTCTACAATATTATTTCATTTATATTATTTATAGAATCACAAATGTTTTCTTTTCTTTGCGTGTGATTCTGTCTGCATAAATATGTAGTATGTATATTAGTGTCATATAACGTCAGTGTGCGAAAATGGTCAATATGTTTTGTTTTAAGTATGAATGAATAACATGAAAGGCGCAATATATATCATATTAGTGACGGTGTGACTTTACTTTATTCTTACAATGAGAATAATAAACAAGATAACAATATATTTTTTGTATGTATTTTTTCTCATGTCATTTTCTCATGAAAAGTATTAAAATCATTTCAGGAAATTACATAAATATGTGTAACATAAATTTTAAGTTTTTACAGGAAAACCTTCCACCTAATACTAAAAGACTCCATAACGAAGTTTTAATTTTAGAGTAGAGTATTATAAAATTGACTCGAGACTTTTTTTATAAGACTGTATGAAAATCGTGAGTTTTTTCATCACTAGTAGGAACACATCTGAATTTGGAGTAAATAGCACGCGTTATAGCAAAGATGTGCGGCTTCGGCTATGGTTCTATGGCCGCACGCCGAGATTTGAGCCAGCTGAGACCGGACAGCAGGTACATGAAGTATCTCGGCCTAACTGGACGGCCGCTGGTGCTTCGACGAACACTTCGATCGTTGTTCCTCGGATTCATAAGCTAGCGGATGCCATGCACAGGCTGCTGCTTAATATCGGGGGTCCAAGGGAGGAAGTCCGCCAAACATCATGGCGGATTTGGATGCCATAAGATCCGCGATCTTCGTCTAGGTGACTGATCCCTTCGACGAAGAGAGAGTCGAAGCGCTTTGGAGGAAGACCAAGTAGCACTCTATGAGTTGCTGACGAGATCAGCTCATGAGCTAATTTCGTCTCCATGGAATGGTCTCGATTCCATGGAATCACAGAACATGCGCCAGCAGGTGGTTAACGATATGTACCGAACCTTCGAGCTTGGCTCAGAAGTAAGGGTAGGGTGACATTCTGCCCCACACAAACACTTACCGGGCATGGTTGCTTTGGTGTATTTGTAAACAGGATCAGATGGGAGAAGAAGCCTCGATAACTCTATTGTGCGGCCGACAAAGATACCGCTTAGCACACGCTCGTTTTTTGACCAGCATGGGAGTCCGAGCGACGGATCTTAATCCGAAAAGTAGCAGAAGTCTTCACTCCTGCGGCATCGTAATGACCGCGAAGGAAGTCGCCGAATGTTCCAAAGAGCGTGCTAAATCTGCTCTTAGGAAGATTCATGACGCACCCCGGTGCGGTGACTGACCCTGTAGTTCCAAGTCTATAGGGCTACGGTATCCTCTGCTTGTCGTAAAAGGCGACTAAAAATGATCTTTCGGGGTTGTGAGCTGTTAGTGAAGTGAGTGAAGTACGGCGGTATATGCGGCAGCAGCGTAGCAGCGATCGCCCGAGCTGAGCCCGATGGGACAACGTGATCAAAGCACTCCGGCTGCATTCTTTGAAGATCATGGAGTCCTCTACGCAGCGCTGAGAACGGTCACCGGGGGTTTTAGTGTGGTAAAAATTCCACATAATCCGGCGTCGCTCCCGAGGCGTCGAGTACCTTTTTATTTCGGGTATTCGACGTCGGGATTTCCTTTTGTCAGCAAAAACATTAGCAACGCATCTGTGACCAACCTCAGGTAAAACTAATGTGGGCGGCTAGGACCCAGCGATGTACGGCACTCTCCTTGCTACTTATGTGTTATTAAAAAACAAAACTTTATCGATAATTTGAAATTGAATGTGACATCACTTCGCTTATGAGTAGCAATGTTAAGTGGAAGAAAGCGCGCGATATACCTTGCACTGTTCTTACGTTTTATGACCTCGTGTGCCGCGAAGGTATAACCTCGTATTATCGACCAGACAATCAATTAATATTTTAGCGAGCTACGGCAAATGGAGTAAGTCTTCAGATAGTCATAGTCATATTAAACTTTTAAATAATTACTTATCTACGGAATTAATGAAATTGTTTTCTATAAAGCAACTATAAAATATCATAAACGAATACCATTGTCTGTATTTTGTCATTATTTAAAAAAAAAAACTTTAAAAATACGATACGAAAAAAATAAATAAAACAAAATTAAATGTTAAATAATTTCGACGTAATCAATTTTAAAATAAAATAAATATTTTAGATTTTTCTCTAAGGCTAAAGTAATTTTAATTGCATGTTTATTGTTATTAGAATATGCATATTAAAGTTAGGAAATTAAATAAATGCAAGTTTTGAATAATATTATAACAAAAGAATTTTGGCATGAGCGAGAATAGGCGAACCTGCGCTAATCGTCTTATTGACCGGTTGCTGGACGGGCCTGTTGCCACTTCGTGCATGTTCGGTCTCTTTTCGTGTATATTTCCAATATTTCCTCGTTGGCCGCTGCGCGTTGGGGGCGCCTGTGTGCACTTGTTTAGCGTCTCGCAGTGCGGCGTTGCCAACTGTATTGACTTAAAGTAGGAACGAAGACAATACGTACGCTCGTGTCGTGGATTGAAACCGGCAGCTTTTTTATTTAATAACACGCGAGATTTTGTGGATATTCACTTTTGTCAATAACTATATGGTGATAAATGATGTTGCATAATAAAAACATCGAGTCTGTGTGATGAAAATTCCGTTAGTGTTAAAGTGTCTGCGTTTTTAGTGAAAACATAAAAAGGATTGTAAGAACCTTTTAACGTTAAACCAAATGCGAGCATTTCGTAGTGATTAAGAAAAGGATATGATCTTGAAATTAGTTGTGCTAAGAGTATAATATAGAGCAGCTTAAGTAGCATAAAGAAACTGGTTGGCCGAAAGCGGTGATTGTGATATGGGGGAACGGGGCGCGACGGGGGGCGCTTGGGGTGCGCGCGACGATGCCTCGTGGTGGCCGGGTGGCTCTGGCGAGCTACAACACCAACAACAGATAAATGAAGAAATAGCCAGGAGTACCGCCGCGGCTACTCATCAACTTTACACTTACAAAATGACAAGTGGTTTCTCGAACAATGGAGGAGATATTTCAACTCCAAGCTTTGACTATCGATTAATGACAAATTCTAACACAAGGGAAGAAAGCCCTCAACAGCAATGGTGGTATGCATCTGGGTCTGTAGAACCTCAACAAACATCATCGCCAACGGTATGAATGCAATCTGTTGTTTAATAAAGTATTAATCAGTTAGTGATTATTAGATTATTATTTATTAACTTAAAATATAAAACAACAGTTAATTAACCTTATCGCATGTCATAATAATCAAATCTATATAGTTGTTATACTATGTGGAAATAAGTCCCAGGGTGGTGTGATATTTTTCAACACAGAAAAAAATAAAACATTAAGATTCATACAATAATATTATGCTTTACTGGTAATTTTCAGAACGATTAATGAATTATTGTTTGACTCACTGGGATAATATAATTATAGTAAGAAATCAAAATATAAACTGTATTACAGTTACACATATCGTAAGACATTAGGAGGAAATTTGTACAAGCAATGTAAAGCAAAATACTAAAAAAATATTGAAAAAATATGCAAAGCATGCTAATTAAAGTATTAAATAACATGCATATGTTTTCTATAAATAAAAAAAATATTGAGGAAACAATACATAAATTGTGCACTTCACCCTAGCAAAAAAAAGTTGAAATAATTACTTTAAAATTATAGGTCAAAATATTAAAAATATATTAACAAGCTTTCGTTTATAATTATCATTTATGTCCTCCATATTTATGATAATGAATTAATCCATATTTTGTTTGTTAAAACTATGACGATAAAGTAAATAAATAAGGTATGGTAGGTATGTAACCTACTAATAACGTCTATAACTTTTTACACACACACACGCACACATATATATACGGTGTACGTAAGTATTATTTAGTTTAGCTACCTATATACCTACTTAAATAAAAAACATTTTTGTAACGGTCCATTTACTACGCAGGTGCGTACCTGCTAGTTGCGCTTCTTTTGTTTACGGGTAGTGTTTGTCCGTTCAAATTTCTTAAATATGAGTTAAATTAATAGCTACATTAGACAAGCAAATAACTAAATTCGTAACTAAAGATAATAACTGAGTGAAAAAAATATTAAGTATTACATATAACACGTGTTAAACGTTCCTGGTGGATTTTTGACTTTATTTAACTTGCCCTATTGACTTTAAACACAACTTGTTATTTAAGAGATTAAAGAAATAGTTACTTGCGCGCATTTAACATTATTATTAATTAGCTGTGCCTCACGGTTTCAGCTGCGTTTATAAAAATGGAACACGATATACATGTCATAGGTTATATCCGGCTCTATTGCATACATACATAGTAACTAACAATAACACCAGCGACGGGGACAGCGTACATTTGGAGTATTATAAAAATATAAAAGGTAACGAAAAAAGAATCTCGATCAGTGTTGCCAGCTCCAAAAAATTAAAGTTGCCAGACTCGACTCTTCCATAAGTCGAACACTGAACATAAAGGTATGAAACGGCTATTGCCGGTAAATATTTGTACTCTAAAAGCTTCTGAATAAAAGTATCTAGTAATTCCTAGTATGAAAGTTGCTAAATTGGCACCACAGTCCCTTAAATATCCGTAAAATCAACATAAGTAATAATGGCCGAAAAAAATCAAAGTGATATGATATTATCGACATTAGATAATTAAAAACATTCATCATTCTAAAAGGGAGGACCCATTCGCGCGGCAATCATAATATGCCGTGAGCATAGAGTTATTATGCTAACTCTATGGCCGCGAAGTTTGCGAGTACAAAACGAAGAATGGCGGTGTACATAGACCGATTCTTAAAGGAATTAGACATTTCTCCAAGGACCAACTAGTAGCAATGGACGAACTAGAGGTGTAAAAATAACGAAAAAGGTAAAAAAGACTTTTGATACGTCATGCATACTGCAACTTATTGAGTTGAATTCTTGTACGCAATACGATACGCAAATTAATACATAAGAAAAATGCGATGCGAGTAACGAAATGAATTCATGAGTAACGTTTCGTTACTCGGTACTTGATGGCGACTCGTTACTCAGTAACGAATACATACGGTTTGCTACATCTCTAGATCCAACATAGGGAGGAAAGTGTCACCCGACTTTTAACCAATAATACACTTATCAAATAAAAATAGTAGTAGTAGTATAAATAGGAAACTCCAAGTAGTAAACCCAATCTAAAATTACAAATTAAATCATGTTTTAAAAATAACATCCAAGTTGTGTTAATGCACCCATCGAAATTAGCATGCTGTGCCCGTCCGTAATTAAAGATGTACCTAAATAACTTATTTTATAACTTTGATTGTAATAACTGTCGTTTTTGTAATTTTGTGGACGATCCAATAAATAAATAACCAATAAACAAGTGATGTACCTATATCGAAATATACAGTAAAGCATACTTTAAAAAGACGGATGGTTTTTTTTAATATGATTCCAATTTACTTAGTCCTAATTTTAAAAAGACAACGTAAGAAATGTTTAATGCTATCAAGTGATATAAATAAAAAGTAAGACACGGAAAGCATACTTAAATGAATCAACAGGATATAATTTTTGATATAAATATTGGTGTCCCGAGCGAGTCACACATTTAGAATCCGGAAGCTTATAAAACCGCTCGCTCGCTGAAGCCCCTCCTCCTCCAAAGCCGACACTGCCACGGATGGTCTTTATCTTAAATTATGTTCTTTATAGGATAGTAAGATAACATTTTATAAGATGTACCTATTCACGTCAACTGTCAATCAATGTAAAATTAAACGAGATTAAACTTGGAGGAATGAGGTACAAGATTTTATGAGACTTTTGAGACAACCTTTAGAATGCCCAAGCTATGTACAAAAATACAGATTATATTCCCTCCTTACATGGTCAATCGCGAAAGTGACTGGTCTATAGGTAATATTTATTTATGTATTTAATCTATTTTAAGGCAACCCTTTTTTCTCCATCTCGATATGGACATTTAACAGATGAATAGGATTTATCGAGAAAAATACGAAAATAAAGCCATGAAACTAAAAAGCTTGTTTGTAAAAACATTTTCGGTTCCGCATGTAATTAGTGTACTTACCTACCTATGACATTCTGAAAGTTTGTAGCCAAGTGCAGTTTGGAAGACACAACAACTATGTGCCGCGTAGTTAGAGTTAATTGTTTAATGATTATATAATTATCTAATCTAATAAATAAATTTAAGTACTTGTACCAGAACCTTACAATATACATGCTTCCTAAAATTGCCATTCTTTTTTATAAATCCTATAATAGGTGATGATTTTTCTTGTTAAAGTAAGTAAATAGAATATTATATTTATGTATATGTATGTTTTAATTTTTTCAGCCTCAGAATCAGTCAAGCCCAGATCCTGAGCAGGGCAATCAAACCAACGGTGTTCAGCAGAACCATCAAACTTTGCAACACCAGCAAGAACAGAACCAGTTACAACAACAAAACCAATTGCAGCAACAAAATCAACTGCAGCAGCAACTGCAACAACAACAACAGAGTTTGCAGCAGGCTCTGCAACAACAGAATCAGTCATTGCAACAGTCGCTTCAGCAACAACAACAACAGCAGCAGCAGGGCCAACAGCAGACACTTCAACAGATGCTACAACAGCAGCAACAACAACAGCAGCAACAACAACAGCAGCAGCAGCAACAACAGCAACAACAACAGCAGCAACATCAGCAAGAACAACAAACGTTACAACAGAGCATCCAACACTTGCAAGTGAGCCAAGTGCAGGCTCAGGCTATAGTGAATGCCCAGGCGGCTCTTCAGCAGCAAGTCGCCCAGACGTTGCAACAACAGACACAAAGCCTGCATGATCACATCCAGGCTGTCCAGCAACAACAGATCCAGGCGGCTCTCCAAAGGCAATCGGCTGCCTTACAAGTAATTACATTCAGTGATTTAATTTCTAAAGGTTCTACAACCAGTACTTTAGTTCGAGTCCGTCATGTTTTATTGGCACGATCTCGGTTTAAGTTTACGCCCGTTTTTCCATAGTAAAATTTTAGTACCTAAACGTTCTGCTAGGAGCGCTGCATGTATATGTATGGGCCCAAACGCATACGAGGAACATTTCCCCAAACGCAACAAACTCGTAATAAGGGTACGTATTGACCAAAGAGGTATCTTCGATACATTTACTTTCAGCGTGAAGCGGGTCTTGCGTTTCTGTGTATCAGTATAGAGTAGTGTTGTATCAGGCGGGCTGCATGCTCGTCAGTCCAATCTTATTAAAAAACCCTAAAATGATAAAACTGTACTTATTAAGTACACTACTTATTATGCCGTTTATAAATTAGTTTCAATATTTCATAATTACCGTGTCCTACGCCGCCTCAACGTGTCAGAAAACGAGTTTGGTAACATTTGCGGGGTTTTATGGTTATAGTCAGATGGACACTAGTCTCGACCTTTATAGGATTTCATAAACGATTTCACCTATTTCCTAGGAGTTAAACTATTGCACTGGCGGCACATCTCAGGGAAGGGAAGGAATTTTTATTCCTTGAACTACATATTTACAAATAAAAAAGTATTGTCATTTTAAAAGGTAGTAGAACCCATCGTGTCTAGAGTTACCACGGCCACACTTATTGCGACCTAGTATTACCGTAATAGGTACGCGCTGCTATCTTGGTCAAGAGGACGTGGGAAGAAAGGAAGAAATAATATAAATTAATAAGATACCGATAAGATTCATAACTTAGTACCACACGTAATACGCACCTGTGTTCGATCTCAAGTAGAAATTTACTTTTTATTGTTCATGGACAGTGACCACTCAATATTAGGAAGACTTTATAGTAATTTGTATTTATTTCTATAACATAAAAAAGTACATTTGTTTACATAAAAGGATATGATCTGCAATTTTCAAAACGTGGCAATTTTCAATAATTTGAATTATTCGTACCATGTTAGTTAATTAAATCTACGAAGAATAAATCATCGTCAAACCCAGTGTCCGTCAAGTCTCCTGAAAGAGCTTAATGTTCGTTTTATAATGACAAACTATTAACTTTGCTTGATTTTGTCGCTTAATGTGAACAGCAAGATCTGTTAGTTTTTAATTAGTAATCACTTGTGGGGCCAATATGATTTGAACGCGCCCATATATTATAATCTCACTGGTAGTCATGTAGTGTTACTGGCAATTTGTCAGCGTAAAAAAAAAAACTTAAATACTTTCTGACACGTCAAGTGTCTGCAATTTGACAGCGACAGTAATATTGATAATATTTATAAT
Source organism: Urbanus proteus proteus (assembly GCA_018251915.1). Lineage (NCBI taxonomy): Eukaryota > Metazoa > Arthropoda > Insecta > Lepidoptera > Hesperiidae > Urbanus > Urbanus proteus. Next base: position 12,886 of record DWPV01003778.1, read on the forward strand.
ATTCAAATAATAATAATAAAAGATTTAATTGAATTATTTATTTGCGAAGAGGGTGTGTTAATGGCTAAACCTGTCTCAGTATATTTTCAATCCAGGTATAAAAGCTCCGCCGTGGTTCAACGACTGCTATCCAATGATACCAACGGCTTAACGAAATTACAGATGAAATTTTGCCCCTAGCGGTTATCCGTGTATCTATTTACTGTGCCCATAGTTGCCTAACTTTATAAATTTCAACTTTCTCCCGACATGACGGTCTCACCTGTTAAAAAGTCTATTACCACAATGTGATAAATATTAGATTTGGATTTTAAGTCCTACAATTTAGAATTTTATCGCCCTCTTTTCCGTTTGGGGCCACTAGTATCAAAGCTTATCCGATAGTATACACAATGGTATGAATAAGCTGTTTTTACCGTCTCCTACGATGTGCAGCCCGGATCGAGCCATGCCTTCCGCCTTGGCACGCTACGCCTCTGTAGATTAGGCAACGAACATTAGCTTTAAAAGTACTTACTAATATTTATCGTTGTGTACGATTCATAACACCCGACGGATTCGACGACCCGGATGGCGCAATGGTTAACACGCCGAACCGCTAATCCGAGGGTCCTGGGTTCGATTCCCAGCGAGGCGGAAATTTGAATGATGAGTTTAAATTTCCGTTCTTGGTCTGGGTGTGTGTCATTGTCTTGTGTGTTGTCTATGGCACCCACGACACAGGAGAAAATCCTACTGGGGGGCTATGAGTGTGAAGCGTTATTTATAACAACAATATTTGTTCCTAGGAGCTCACACAGCAAGCACAGCAGCAGGCTCTGCAGTCGCAAACCGTTAACAAAGTGAGGATGCCTCGAGCGAGGGCGTACAACAAGCCGCGCGGCCGGATGACCGCTTACGCTTTCTTTGTGCAGACTTGCCGCGAGGAACACAAGAAGAAGCATCCGGACGAAAATGTCGTGTTCGCGACATTCTCCAAGAAGTGCGCTGAAAGGTGGAACGTAAGTCTCATTGCATTCTTTGCTAATTCAGCCAAATCCTCAGCAATGTCAGTAGAATTTGGAGAGCATTTAGTCTAAGCTTGTGCGATACTAGTCGCAAAATACCTACATGAAATAATGAACTGTTTCAATTCTGCCCATTGGAAGTCAATATCTTTTCATATGAACAAGGCTTCTAAATGAGTCCAATCACAGGTGAGTTTCAGCTCCTGAGGATTAAGATGGTCGCCTCATTTGTATGTAACTGCTTCATAGAATAAATACATATCTGTGCTGTAATACCTGCCCTGTCACACCACAGGGATTGTACCTTTGATTTTATTATCTATAAAATCCACAGACTATGTCAGAGAAGGAGAAGCAGAGGTTCCAGGATATGGCAGAGCAGGATAAGCGGCGGTACGATCTGGAGATGCAGAGCTACGTGCCGCCGAAGGACGTGAAAGTGCGCGGGCGCAAGCGGCAGCAGCTGAAGGACCCCAACGCGCCCAAACGATCGCTGTGAGTTATGGTCGAGAACCCTTGATAAACTTACTTAACTAAATTTATGTTTGTGTGCATTAACATAGACCATGGAACAGTGATAGCCTAACGGTTGAAACTTGGCCTCTCAAATGAGGGGTCCGAGTTTCAAATTCCGGGCACGCACCTCTGACTTATGTATTAATAGTACATTACGATACGTGTGACTTAAGTGGCCTATTACGGCACGGCGTGAGTTAGCGCCCGAGCGCAGCG
>DWPV01003779.1:0-14620 GCA_018251915.1 Urbanus proteus proteus
ATGACTACCTAGGCGTCTGTTTGTAAACAACAACTGAGTGTTGTTCAAACAAACAAAAAAATAATAATATGCGAGATTACCTGTCACATGAAGCACCTATTCCCACTGGGAATTCTGTGGGGAATAAGTGCATTATCACTAATCCTATTAATTTTCTTAACATTTTGACAGAACTAGGTGAAAAAGATTTAGAGATGCTAGATACTGTTTATAATTTATATAAATATGTATGTATATGCACTTAACTAAGGTTTCACTTTAGCTATCAACCAAAAAAAAAACCAGGGGAGAAAATATAATCACCAATCAAAAACAACAAATATTCCTATCCCAAATATATCATGAGATTCCTAGTGGAGTCTAGTCTAGTTCTGGTATATGATTCTTCTTAATATTTTGACCAATAGCTCTTTTATTCCTTCTAGTCACAAAAAATAATATCAAGAAATAATATAAAAGAAGGATACTATTTCAAATAAATAACAAAACATAAATCCATTATTTGAAACTTATTACCTCAAAGATGTTTAATAAACTTGCACATTAATTTTGCGAATGCACTATGGGTTGAGTTCAAATAAGTTTCAACTCTTTAGCCAATGATAGTCATTTGCCGTGATTATATACAAACGCTGCACGCTAGATGAAGAAATTTAGTCTTATTGATTATTATCGTGATTTTTCAATTAAAGCCATTCGTAATGGCGTCGTGTACTGGCGACGTGGGTGTTTAACGTCCATACTTCACTTATTGACTTAGAAAGCCATTCAAATGTAATAGGAAACGGCTACCACAAAATGTCAATAACACTTGGATTATTAAGTAATGGCGCTTTAAATATATTTAGGAATGTATGACAGTAAACTTTCCTTGTATTTGTAGTAAAATTTTCCTCGATAAGTAAATCAGATGTAATTTAAGATGAGTTTCTAACAGCAATTCCGACTTTGGTCGTTTTAATTTCTTAAATAGGTTTTCCTTAAATAGCTATTTATGAAAATATGTGGAATTTTAATACATTAATATGCATAAGGGTTTAAGGGTTTGTAATATGCATAAGCTTATATAACAGCTAGCTACTAATATAGAATTCCAGGCTCCTTAGTATAGGTGAATATGACAGGTGATCGATTGGCCTTAAAAAACCCTAAATATTTTCAATAAAGTCACTTATACGTATGCACTCACTACCGTATGACTGTTTTGAAGGAGATTTCAAATTGACACATATAATTGATATATCTATTGTAAATTTATAATGAAATTGTAAAAAAAAAGTTTCCAGCAAATACTAGAATGACATGCAATACGACTGAACTAACAAAGATGATAAAGCCGAATTTTACTGCTACGTACACACGAGTGCACAAACAATATTCACTTGTAGTTGTTTTTCTTGTATTTGTTTCTCGAATTGATTTAAATATGTCGCTCCGTCTATCGAACTGTCCACTTGTCCAAGACAAGTATGAATTTGTTTTCCGCTGTTTGATGTACAAACACATATTGAGTATCGTTATTCAGGTCACAGTGTTATGACGAATACACGATGTATGAGATCTGAGTTAAGTTGATTCCAAGTGGCTTACTATGGTATTGGACACTTAGGGCCTTCCCTCATTTATCCAGGTTGAATTTTGGGGTTTAAATTTAAGCAGAATTAAGCTATCTTGGTAATTCAAATATTTATTAATAAACGTTGACGAAATCATTGACCTTTTTTTCTGTATTAGGCATATTAAAGGCTCCGGAATGTTTCATGGTATATATACAAATTTATTAACATAATCTCCTGATACGTAGGTAGGTAGGTAATTTATTTCTTTCACCTGGTCTAAATATAGTAGTAAAAACCTGTTCTTATATGGTAAAATTTATTTACTACTAAAACAGTGCAGCTGTTCAAAATAAATACATAAGGTTAGTATTAGAAACCTTACATTGATTTACTTAGAAGATAGATCCTAAATGCGGTTCAACTAGTTCAATGCGACGCATTAACGGACTCACTGACTATTACATGATCTTCCATTTAACACTTCAGCGTGTTTACCGTATGTGAAGGATTCCTGGCTTACCCTCTAACTGTGTATTTACTGCTTCAATACAAGTGTTCCTAGAAAAATTATAATAGTCGTAAAGTACATATATCATGGTCTTTTGAACTGAGAGCTATAAGTATGTTAATAATATGTTTATATCAGACACAATTTAAAAGTGGTGAATAGTAATAAAATTAATTAATTATTTAAAAAATCGTTATATCTCCCATTAAGGCATATTAATTCTACTACTAGAGTATAACAAGATTTATTCAAAGGGTGGTATTGCAATATTTTTATGATTATTCTGAAGGACTCCTGGGTTATAAGCTGGACTTAGACATATTCATAATCAGTAGTTATTACCTACTGTATGTTTGCATGATCTATTTTAAACTCCTTTGTAACAAAGAATATGTTTTTTTAAGAAGCGGTTATGTTAACAAATTTATAAAACAAGATAAACCTAATGAATTATTATTAATAGCATATTTAATTATTCCAAAACAATTGTTACTCTTTTGTTATCTGGCTTGTGTGTGGCCGGCCTAATCCGCAGATTAAGGGCAACCACAGATAAGATTTTTACTCGTAAGCAACTAAACTGGACGACACTTTTCTAGCTAATATTATGTCATATAATTTTAAGGTATAATAGGCATAGTATTTTAATGATCGACCTAAGCGAGATCTTCTATAGTCGGTAATAGATATTCATAGGCGGCAGTGTCCACTTACGTTCGATTCACACGGAATTTTTACTACACGTTTTTCGATGCTAAAGTCGTTCAAATTCAAATCTCATTTACTCTAAGTTGATTCATATTGAACACTTTTTAACGTCAAAATCTTTCATTGCCTCGGATGGTTTATTCGTTATGAAGTTAATCGAATACTCGTATCAAGAAAATCGCTGTACTTTGACTTATTGAACTTTGGTCAATTACATTGTTTGTGAATGAACAAAAAACATGCAAAACTTTGTGTGTACATCGGCCTTATTGTGTCATACAGCCTTATTCTGATGGTGCATTTATTGATGTTTGCATTATATGAAAATACTTGTACATTTTCTTTTCAAAAAAGTTACAGTATTGTTCTATTTGTACGGAAGTGGAAGTCCTATATCTTTATTATTTCCAGTTCCTCTGGGGGATTCGGGGAATTTAATCAATCGTGTTTGTGTATTCAGGCCACAAACAAAAAAGAACAGTATTTGCGTAATGCTATTGGACTTGTTCAAAACTTTGATATTTTGAATAGACATTGCTTCCTGAATTGTCTTTACGCTACTGTAACGGTTGCACTGATCGTGTAGTAGGTATATACCTATTTATTCATATGCTTATGTTTTTAAATATTAATTTAATAATTAATTTAATAGTCCATTCGCTCCTTCCAAAAACATATTTAAGAGAGTTTCTGCCTGTAATCTTACAATCTCCAAGCCTTTGATTACCACCTCAGTAATCCATTCCAGTATATAGGTTATTGATACATTATCAGTGTTTAAGCGGTGTGAAAATTTCCGATACAGTGCGTAGGATAGTTTCGGGGTTGATATGCAATCATCCGTGAATGCGTTGGGTTAACGATAAGTCAGGAACACTGACCTCCGTATACTAGACGCGATAATACGAACTTACAACATTGAAATGGAAACCGGGAAATTGGTACCGCACGATTTGGTACTCAACGGACTGCGTTTTATGTTATTGAAAGTGAATTGGATGAATTGCCCCTTTAATACTAACTTTCGATGGTGATTTTAAACACTAGTAACAAAAGGGGCTGTGGCAGAAAATAGCATAAATAAATTAATGAATTGTGACGTAGGTCCGTAGTCAAAATTATTATCGTGCATTTTAACATCTGAACATTACGATTAAGAAAAAGCGACGCAGTGAAACCAAATGGTAAAAGAAAATATTAATGGAGAAATCATACATACATATACATACTTCAAATTCTCAAAATATTGTTACTTAAAGTTCACTGGTACGTCAAGTAAACTGTGTCCATCGTGTAACTGTAATAATTATATTTTTACTATTGGTCATTCAAAATTAACACCTGTCACAAGATCTAAGGTTAATTACTAGAAAATGTAATGAGGCATTAAATTTGCTCTTTGTACCAATATTTCTACTATTAGAGATTCATTTATCTAACGAAGGGTCAAGAATTATCAGTAACTTTTGCTTTCATATTGCTAACAACATCCGTATCAAAACCATATAATTAAGTACAAATAAATATAATTTTCCAATTCTAAAAGTAATTGGTCTATAATTGATTTATGTTACAATTTGCAACATTGTAAAATACTATTAATAAGTATTACTCCAGTAAATTGAAGAGCGATGCGCATTTCTTAGCATAACATATTATATTGCGATAGAGTTTGCTTTATGTTTGTATGTATTTACTCAGTTGTATACATACATACATGTAATTAATATTAATTATAACAGTTGCGACTTATATGTATAAAGTTTCAACTTTATTAGTTTCAAAGAGATGAAGTTATTACCGAACAAAGATTAGAAAAATATCCATAAATATTTATTATCATAATTGATTTCATTTGCATGTAGAAATATGACCGTTAATTTTAAGTATGACCTGTTTTGACGTGTTAATGATTATGTGTCAGGTTTATTTGAGCCGAAAATATTTCCTAATGAATATTACGAAATATGGCTTTCGGGTTGAGCGCCGATGCTCATAGTTTGATTAGAGTCTTTATGATATTGTAGTTTAGTAAATGAATGCGTCGTGAATAACTTCACATCATTATTTTTATGAGATTTGGTGTCATCGTAATTAATTCCATAAATATTTGAAATATTCTAGAATGGAATTAACTTATCTTTATTAGCATTATCCATTTATGATATCACAAGATAAAATTCCGAACATTTCGAATTAAACTCGGGACTGTTTTCTTGTCGTCTAAAACAAAATCATAGCAGAAATAACCACTTATTTTTATGTTTAACATTAGAATATTAAAAAATGTATACTTATTTGTAAATAAATAATTTTCGATGAAGTTAACTTTTTATTACTGCGGTTTTAAATGCAAAATAGAAATATAATAGAAATAGTTACAAAAATAAAAATACCATTCGCACTTTTGAATCTGAATGACTATTTCAAATATTTAACAGCATTTCCTTTGTTTACATGACCTAAGCAAATCTTATAAGAGTGAGTTAAAAAGTAAAATCTTTGCTTTCAAAAAGTTCTCGTGAAACGCAATACGGTCGTAGCGACCACGTCGCGGTGGCGAATGCTTTCCAACCTGAACATGACACCGTGCTCACAGTTATGAAACGTACCACATCCAAACAACGAATAGTTAAAACAACCCGCAACACTATAGAATAGAAGTTAAATTTAAACAAGCGAAGTTGAACCCCCGGTCTGACGGATTACCTGAACGCCTGACCCATTAAAACGATCGATTGTTTCCTTATTGTGCCTGGCTTGCGTTGAAGGTCTTAGAAAAATTGACGTTTTATTAGATTTTGTTAAATTTAACTAAAAAAATCTTGCTATTTAAATGTGTATGCGTTAATTATGAGGATCTACGAGCGTTGAATGTCTTAAAAATTGGTCGTATTATAGTTTAAATCTATATCTGTGGTCTCATCTTCATATGCTAAGATAACAATAATCTTTCAATAAAGCAAGTAGACTTATAAATACACTTTTTACACTCATAGCCCCGCACTAGGATTTTTTAGATCTCGCGGGTGCCATGGACACATAAAGTTGAATACACAAACACCCAGACCCAACACAGAAATCAAATACATCGTCCAAATATCTGCCTGGCCGTAGATCGAACTCGGAACATATTGCGTGTAGAGCACACCGGTGTAGTAACCTGCGTCACTCGGGTTTTAATGTCACGTAAATAAAAGCCCTCTAAATCCAAAACTAAACGATATATTTTTATTATAATAAGAGACTTCCTGAAGCTCCTTTAGGGTTAACGAGTTAATTTACGAAGATCGTGAAGTTCAGGGTTCAGTTCATGGGTTCACAGAGATAGCGTTGATCAGTATCAGCGTAATGAGGAGTTGGCCACAACAGGCGCCATTAAAATCCACATCGTAAAGGAATAAGGAACCCAATTTAATCTATTCAACACATACTTGTCAGAAGTGCTAGAAGCTGTCGTAGATGAGGTAACAAAATAGACTTCTAATGCGAAACTTATAATCACGTAGCTGTAAATATTTATTTAGATATTCATGTTATACCTATGTAACTTAGGTTGTTGTGTTTGTTTATTTATTAATTAAACAATAAATACTTACGATGTATATGTGTTAGACTAAACATGGATGTTGACCTGATTTGCATTTAATAAATATAATTTATTTTCTTATTAATTTTATCAAATACGTCCCTCAATTGTCTTGTAGTATTTTAATGGCTTGTATTCAGTATTCATATATCAACTTGTTAAATAAATATGTGCGAAAAATAATTACCCGTTAGACGTTGATTTTGTTACTTCATCTTTGGAGGCTGTAGACCACACACATCGCAAAAAAGTTTTTTGATGTAATTTGTATGCACTTGATGCGTCTTAACGGTATTCTCCTAGGTAAATTAAAGTGTGTTTTATTATCTTAATATTAAAACAGTTACATAGTATATCGACATCTTCCATTTATCATACTATGGTATGCTTAAAGTTATAAGAATTCGCTATAATTTATATGCATTTTTTTAAGAATTTGTATTTTATATTAGTGTATTGTATTATTACTCCACCACGCAGCTCTATGCAGTTTGCACCTCTGGATTTTTAAAAGTTACATGCATGTTAGAAAAATACGTTGGAACTAGAGAGAAGACTAAGCCATTTGAGCTTCTGATATAACATAGTGTAATGTTGGTCGTGAAGTAGTAATAACTGATTTAACGATGAGGGAAAATATAGTGAGGGAATGTATTCTGAGAGGACACTCGTGCCCAGTAGTGGGATAGCAATGAATTGGCAACAAAGGAAAGCGGCTATCCTATCTCAGATGTTCTTAAAGGCATAAAGCTGCCAACAAATTATAGCGACAAGTGTCCAGTAATTTATTTACTTTAAATTAGTAATTTAGCAGATCATTAAATTTAATACGTATCGAGATTACGTCTTTGTGTTCTGCCATCATCTGTAACATTTTCTTAATATGTAGGGACCGTTTGATTGACACTAAATGATATGTAACGATAATATACGGCCCTCTGATGACATAGTTTCGTTATTATAACTTACTAGGAATCTGTTACTAGAAATTTACGCGTTATGATGACATTTAGTTGCACTATAATCTACGACTATTACTAAGACATTAATTTATTAATAAACTCTGACTTATGTCGGTGTTTCACAGACGATATGAATGTTATCTAGAAGTCAATTAGCATGTCCATCTATCACATGCCAAGGTATCATTTATACTGCTATGAGAACCAATTTCTCCAATATTATCATTTTGCTTTGATTATTGCGATTGTGGAAGACTTCTGTTTAATAAAATATATTTATAAGAGTAATAAATAAATTAACACCTTTTTATTCTTTAGACATTCCGTATCTTCATAACGGAATTGTTATACAAGTTTGTGATAGTTCGATCGTGGAGGTACTTATGCTGGTACGGTGGAAAGGTTTAGCTACCGGCTCACTGACACAATATAATGAGACCATAATCCTATAAGAAGAACCTATAATTTACTTGGAGTTTGGAGGGTGTGGTAAGGGAGACATACTTATTCCAGGCGTTCCAACTTAGTTCTCAGGGGTAGCAACGTATCTGTGGCCGATCCCAGGAAGGACTGTGATCCTATCTGGAGTTGATTACAGATTTCCATGGAAGTCAGTGGCCGCTATCATCAGGTGGGCTATATGTTCGTTTGCTACTTCCATGATTAAAAAAAATATAGATATTCATGGCGCAGTGACCGATTACCATTCAGAGGACTTCACGCTTATTTGCTATTTCAATCTATTAGAAAGGTATCAAATGAAACAGAACCGGACTCAGATATGACGTCGATTACAGACGTGTTATATGACGTCAACCGCAGATCAAACGTCAGCAGAAGGTGTGGCAATGGTGTTACTTCTAATGACGTATAGTTCTACCACCATAAAAAGCATATCTATATTTATGCTATATTTACCTGCCTATTTAGGCTACAGCTCTTTAAGGTTCATTACCAGACACAGATTTCTTTCTACAAATTTATCTCAGAAATAACTTATTTTTTTATTCATTTGCGATATTCAAAGGTGTCGACATGGTCGAATTACCAGCAGATGAACATGCTCGCATGATCTATCTATAAGTACTTATAAAAAATAAATTATATTAAATCAAAATATATCACAAATCCTAGACTTCGATTTCGGATTCAATTTGATTCGGGGGTGAATGTGCAGACCCAGTACTATCAGCTAACACCAAGTTATTTCTTCCAGGTGGTGATCTGCGGTGCGGTGCCATCGATGGTCCGGTCGGTCCGCCTCTACAGCCAGTGCTCACACATGTACGTCAACGTATTCCCAAACGGCACCGTCATGGCCCGCTCCGATGGAAACGACCAACGTAAGTATTTTTTTCTTATTAGCCAATACTAAAATGACACATGTAAGAGTTATTGTCCTTGTTAGATAGCACTGTTGGCAGGTTTTTGATGAAATAGGTAACAAATCAATAAATAAATAGCTTTTATACTCATGGTCTTACGGTACGATTCCGTGTGTCCCGGAATCCATGGACACGCACAAAACTTAATATTTATCCCAAATCTAAGTTATATCAATAAAAAAAGAATCGTCTAATTTATTATGAATCTGCCTGTGATTGAATCCAGAACTTCATCAGTTTCGTGGATCATGGTCTGATTCTTTTACTTCTCAGAAGAGTCTGGTCACCAAAAGTGGGGAAATAATAACATCTGAATCATAATGATAACTTACGTATCTGGTAAATTTCTTTCAACTGAAATCGCATGCCATAACAACACAGGACGGTTAATGTCCTGTAATAAAATTTTGTCGAGTCGATGTTGTTGAGTGTTTTTTTTTGTAAAGTGTAACCTAATTTTACACAGGCGCCGCCCATGTATGGAATTTTGAGTGGCTTGATACCGATGATCGAATGAGTGATGTGATTTAGGTTGCTACGTCGGTTATCGCACGATGCGTAATCAAGAAGACTGCAATCGCTAGTAATAAAGTACGTAATTCGCGAAGGCCATTGGCTTAAAGAATTGGGTCGAATGACTACTTTCATTAAATTCTAAAATTAAATTTTCCGCTTCAATTGGTTTTTAATGGAATATTGGAAATTAGCTGAACTCAATCACGTGTCAGGTTTTAGGTTTTGCTTATTGGTTTGAGTTTTAGTCTGACACTTTGGGAAGTATTTCTAATTACTTTCATTATGCTAAAGGGGACTGAAAGTAAAAAAATGTAAGTACATAAAAAGCAATAAAAACTACTAAAGAATAAATACTTAAAACTTAAGTGAAAACATTTACCTGTTAGGTGTTTGTTTAAAATAATGATCACAAAATTGGTACATATTTTGAAATGAGTAATGTACGAACCTGTCACTTTATATACCATTTTAAATTATGAAGAAAAGCACAAAACCAACTCAAATCATAACACGTACAATATTTCAAACCGGCTTCATATTTGTTTTCCACAAGGAGCTACTTAGTCAAACGCGATTATAAAAGAGAGTTAAAAGCAGGAATGCGTTCGCTAGTACTCGGGCCTCGTAATCGTATTGGCGGGTGCTAGACGTGAGAAACTATAGGAATATGTCAATACTTGAAGGGTCAGTGACCAGTGTGCAACAGGTAAGCGTATGCAATATAGTAACGGCGTGGTCAAGCGATACGAGCATACACTGAGTGGGTCGCGTGAAATATGAAATTGTCCCCCAAGGACGGTTTTTATGACCCGAATGTTTTCCTTGTATTTCTGTATCTTTATGTTGGGTGCTTTGGAATGGATTTTGAGGGGATTTATATGGTAATGGTGCGACTTAATCTTGAATTAGAGGTAGTGTCACATTTTGTGCGGATTTCTTCGCCGCTTCATCGGTCATCAATTTTATGTAGCAAAAGGAAGATGACTTAATAAGGTTATGCAAGTTTTACAAACGTAGCCAGCATTTGCCAAGCTTGACAAAGTTTGTGTTCGGGTTCGAATCCTTTGAATATTTGTCAACTTTCTACTTATGAAAAGATATTCCAATTTAGTCAACATATCTGTTATTTTTTAAAGCAGTAGTACATCACTGCAACTTAATTATTTTATTCAAGATATAACCGTCGTGAAGGCTTAATGTGACCGAATCGTGAAAGCGCGCATGAAACTTAGTTTTTACCGGTCACCCATCCAGCTCTCGAAACGGCCCAACGCTAAACCAGCAACACTGATCAGGTACGATATATTCAACGTTGGATGTAATAGCCACTAGCCGCTCATGTTTACTTCTTCCATTCCATAAAAAAATGTAAATTACGCAGGATGTATCTATTGTCCGAGTTTGAATTGGCGAAAGCATTTAGAGTGTCCACGAATATGTAATATGTGTCCGTCATGTTACTCAATGTTTGCAGTAAGGCAACTATTTAGCAGTCACCTGTTCAAATAAAAAGTACTTTCACCTTTCTTCATTTTGTTCTGCCAGCGTATTGTGGTTTGCACAAAAATTATCGCAGGCGCTTTACGACCAGTGGTCGACTGAGAGGATTTTTTATTAAAAATAAGTAAAGGAATGTGCACATTGTCCTTTTAAATGAGTAATCCTTTCCAAAAATATGCGAAGGTATGTGATAAATGATGATCACAAGGTCCGTAGGCGCCAGTCTGTTACCCATGTTATTAAAACTTTTACGTCCAATATATTTGCAACTTTATTCACGGGTGAGTTGATACATATTCGCAAACATGTCCTCTAGCTGCACTACAAAATGCATCGTAAGATTATTATAAAGTTCATATTACGTGACACAGGCATGCATGACCTAATAAGTACTGACACTGGTTTTTCATCAACAAATATTTGACTCAACATTATAAACAAGAAACAGAGTGCAGGGTTTCAAATATAATTAACATTTTAATGGTCACTTAAGTTTTCAGCGAGACAAATATTTATCCAAGCATTTTTAATTATCTTTACTGCCTTCATTTCGCGATGTTAAGTCCAAAAATAATGATGAAAGTGGTGCTATAATTATAATATTATATTGATAACGATAAATACATACGGGTATAGGTATGGGTGCGTATACGGTATACGTGTAATTATTGATTAAAATATAACAATGAAACGTTAAGGGTTTTTAAAAACATTTTCTTATTTGTTATGTTGATACACATGCATAACACCAATTAACGCGTGAAACGAAATTAATATAAATGTTTGTTTTACGCCCACATCATCCGAAAGAAAGCCATTATTATAATGTGAACAATAATCGCGTGAGAATAAACATTGTTGTCAATAAAAAAATTTAATCACTTGACCCGTGTTACTGCGTGTTAGTTGTGAAGCAATAAAATAAACTCGAGCCAATATTAAATTTAACGATTTAATATTGCATCGCCAGTTAAAATTGATCTCCTTAGACCATCTTTGTTAGTGGAAATACTAATGGAACGGAGTTCTTCTTTCTTTTGTCGTGTAATAGCTCCTCCGACGCGTTGCACCGCCTACCGCCGAATATCGCATAATATATGTGACGCTTTTTAATTAAAATTAGATCTGAACGAGCTGATAAAGAAATTCAATAATTCAAGTAGAGTTAGAAACAACTGGTCGGCTAACGGGTGTTTGAAGTTGCCGATGCCGAAGGGTAAATGTAACTACTTGTAATACTTTCAATACTGGAATGTACACTTAAATACATGTCTATGATTATTAGAAAGTGCATAAAAGAAGGAATTGTACTATGCATGTTACTTTAATTTTACAGCAAATTTTTTGTTGCCAAATTAAATACCTACAATATGGAAATAGAAATTTTATTAATCTACAAATGATATTGGGTTAGGTTAGGATAGGACACATGAAAAAGCTAAAAAAAGTTTGTGACAGACCTAACAGGCGACAGTGACTACTTAGATCAAATGAACTAAATACTTTTCTTCTTCAAAGTCACAAAAAAAGAAAACAAAATCTTTGAAGTGTCGATACTAATGAATTTTCTTATCCTTTTATTCTTTTGTGAGGCTTATCGAGTGCTTTTTTGCGGCATCATCGAAAGAGGGTGGTCGGGTCGCAAATTATACGAAATCAATCGACGTAGGCGGTACGGCGCCTTCCCAAATTAAGTTGTTATAGTTTAAAAATATAATAATGAAATACCCATAAGGCCCTCCGTTTCGCAAAAAACCATACCACACGCACGCACCCCCATTATTGTCCTATAATCTAATAATAATTAAATGACGTAATTTGAGCGCTCCGGAAAATAACAGGCTGGCGTAAAATCGATTCAGTTTTCGACTTCCACGAACGTTTCGATTATGCCTGTCAAACTTCAAATTGCTATCGAATTAAGTTCTTAAAGTTCTGTTGACTGCTTGGATGATCGGGCTTTTTGTAAAGTAGTAAAGCATGCACGGTAGTATTTTTTTTGTATTTGCTACCTGTCCATACTTAAGCCAACCTGTACTTAACAGAAGAAAAATTAATAATTTTATTGCTTATGTTTATCACTAAAAATATGAAATGAAGTGAAAATTTATTGATATATTTTCAGGGTAATAAGTTCAAATTTCATTAAACATTATCAAACACCAAAAAATATTCTTTGTAGTTCCATTACAAAATTAACCTACATATTTGTTTCGTCGATTAAAGTTTTACCTATTGTTGATTAAAATAGCGGTGGAGGCAAAAACGTCAACGCGTTTATTTAGTGCTTACGTTTTGTTTACCTTTTTTACCGCCAACTTTGAATGAATATGCGTTTAGTTATAATAAATACGTGTTTGGTTAGCAAATTACGGTGATATAGGTGACTTGTAGTTTAGAACGTCTCATTATTCTTCGAAATCAAGAAGTGTTTCCTAGATTTTTTGGCAATAAGGTTACGAGGAAAATATAATTTTTGTCTGCGTTTCATGAAGGAAATCAAATATATTTATACTGTATTTCTTCGTAACGCGCTTGCAAATAGATATTGCATCAACAAAATTATGTCTATCAGGTAAATTTGTTATTTGATATTATAAAGAAATAGTTTCTTTCCGTTTAAAATATAGCTTGACTAGCTGATCTCCGCGGTTTCACACGCGTTTGAAAAGTAAAATTGAATACATATTTAATCATAACTGCTTTAATTATCCCACTCTCCCGCGAGGGGACCCGTATGCGCGTGCAACACGCGCAAATGCCTTTTTCAAAAATTATAGTAGCCTATGTTACATCTTATACCTTAAGTTATCTTCCAGTTAAAATCCCATCAAAATCGGTTACTCTTGCGTGTCTGTCTCTAACAAAGTAATACTATCACATATATTATAACTATGTCTGCCTTACATTATCATTCAAACCAGAACGCAATCACGCTATCATTTCTATTACAAGTTAGAAATAGGTGTAGTGGTGGCGCCATTACAGATCCCACTGAAAAAAATATTATTTAGGTATATATTTATATTTATGGTAGGTACAGGTGTTTAAAATTAAATCTATTTTCTATTGTTAAAGAATACTAGATGATGCTGTTAGAATACAATTTAAATTTCCGAACATAACGGATAGCTTGTAAATCTTGTACCTCATAAATGCCAAATATTGAAATGAACGAATTTTATTTCTCGGCCATTTACTCTACTGGAATGAATACATTTATTCTTATCGCTCTATAAAACAGACAGCTTATCAACAACATTATTGCCTTATTAGAACAACATGCGTTAACAATTACTTGTTGGGTGGTCCGCTCAGGGTGTTTTCAATGTAATGTCGCGAATAAAAAATATGACGCTCAATGTTTAGCAAACATCGTACATTGTTGTAATAAAACTGGAATCCGGTTATTTTGAAACGGATAAATATTTATACAGGCACCTTTATTCGATACGACCTAGCGACGGAATTTTTGGTGCTAAATAAATTCGTGTATTTATTCAAAAATAGTTCGATTTTACGACTTTTAAATGTGCTTATCGTTATTGCTCGCGTAAATGAGAAGTTGCTTCCGCAAGTTTGAATAGTCAATTAATTAAGCTAAATAGGTAATGTAAGGTTATAAATTGTACCAAATAGACGTAATATCTAGTATTAAATGTATTTTTAAAACTCTTAAGGTAAAATAAAATTACATTTTATAGTCAACTATTACATTTCGATTAGTGAGTCGATTAAATCTCTATGTATCGACTTCTTATTTGATTGGAACAATGAGAAACAAATGGTATTCACATAGCAGTTTTACATGTCTTCATATATATGTCGGAGAATACGATCTCATTTGTGTTATTTGAATGCCAGTATCGTCCACCATGGTTTATGTCAGTCAG